>JARHVA010000190.1:2045000-2140000 GCA_037957365.1 Torreya grandis
CGTGTGTGTGTGTGTGTGTGTGAGTGAAATGAAGGTAGGATATTTATTAAACATTTTAAATTTAAAAATAAAGAAAATAAAATGGCAGGATTATGTATGCATTTTTATCATGTTTGAAGGCAAAAATATTAAATACACAATATTTATGAGGCCCACACAAAAAAAAGAGAGTGGATTGAGGCCCTATCAAATGGATAGTAAGTGACGGGTCAGCAAGACATGGTCTCACCAGTGATGAAGGAGTTAACAAGAAAGGGCCCTCTAAATAATGAGTATGCACATGAAAGGGTGTTGGTGAGGCTGGGGGGGTGGGGGGGGGGAAGGGGTGGGGCATGGGCTAGCATAAGCGATCTTCACAGACTATTTTATTTGGGGATTGGCCAAGGTTGAGCCCCAATCATTATTATTTATAATAAACAAAAAAAATCCAAATAAAAAAAACCCTTATGAAGAGGGGTGAGAGGGAAGGAGAGGGGTTTGAATTCAGCCCATTCTTTTTCTTTTTTGGTATATTAAAATAAAAAATATAATAACAAAGGAATTATTAAATTTATTTAGTAAAAAAAAGAAGTTTTTGAAGTAAATATAAAAGGAGAGAGGATTCAAACCCCTCCCATACCTATTCCTCCTTGTAAAATATTTACCTCCAAACAAAGTAAAACTTCGAGAGATTATAAAGATTAATAAGGTGAAAAGAAATCATATAAATCAAGGAGAAACTTTACAAATAAAATGTGAGAAAACTAAAAAGATCAAGTATAGGTTTATACCAAAAGAGATCAATGTGGGGCTTGAGAGTGAATACCATGATTGTATACTTATCCCTCTTCCCTTCCCTCTTTCCTTCTCTTGAGATTGAAAGGATCCAAAGATAAGGATTAACACGACATGTTTTGGAGAAGAGAGTTGACTATTTTATAAGATTAAAAAAATATTTATACTTTTTTGAATTCTAATGAATTATTTTGAGGGTATTTATGTGTGGGGGTGTTACTTAAGTGACATCCCTTATAAAATAATGTCATAACATATAAACACCCCCTTTTAATATAAATTATTATATTTATGTGTGTGTGTGTGTAAAATGATATTTAAAATATATTATACAAGTTTCCTATGATTTTAGGGTGATGGAGACTTATAAATGTATAGTAATTGTGCTAAACAATATTTCAAAGTATGCAATAACATATTTCATAGGGAGATTAGAAGTTTAAATTATGAAATTAGAATAAATTTGGGATAATGGTCCAATGAATATGTTGACCTAATTAACCATTTTTAATAGGAAAAAAATTACTTTTATCCAAATGGTTAATATTGGCCACTAAATTTACCCTTTATCCCTTCTATCATTATAAATCAAAACACTCACCCATCTCTTTTTTTACCAATGATGCTTATCAAGGTTTACATTTTTTTCATTTATTGCTCTAAATTTTCCACTCACATGGTTGCACATATTCCTCACATAGTTTCACTCAAATACTATTTTTTTTCCATATGCATTCATAAACTTCACAACATAAAACTACACACCTCTAAACCGGCTCTTCCACTCACTCCAGAACATACCAACATTCATCTTCTACATGGTTCAGATACTATATCAGCTTTACATTCTAAACATGAATATTATATTATTGAGAGGCTTGTTAAATAATCCAAATGATTAAGCTACAATCCTATAAATAATAAAACTAACCATAACAACCTGAAAATCAATATCGCTAACACAATATGATTTATGTTCAAACAAAATATATTAACATTGAGCTATATTATGCATTTTCACTATATTTATTAATTAATCTAATAGTAGGTAGATGCAGAAACCATGATCTCAAAAGGGTGGGAAATGTTAGGAATTTTCCAAGAAGAGAATGAAACACACGTTTTACATGAGCTCCTTAATTGCAATTATTATGTTGTTGTTTGATGGAATACAACTTTGGCATGTATGATCTAGCTAAGGGACCTAGGTATGTGTGAAAATCCAAAGATAAACCTGTAATATAAGTTAACAAGTATATGAAAACTCCTAATCTCTATGAGGTTGTGAAGAGTGGGTCAATCTTAGATTACATTTATCTTCTCTATATTTGTATGATTTTTCTTTATTCAATGATGTATCTCAAGTATTAAATATGCATTACTTCAAATGTACATTTTCTTATGTTTAATTAAAATTTGTGTTTGTTCAATGTGTCCCAAACACTAGAGACATATCCAAATTATCTTCCCAATTCTTATTGAAGATGAGAATTTCAATTAAGTAAACAATGACAAAGGAGTTGGTGAAAGGACCAATTACATGTTATTCATTAGGGGTATGAACTTTATTGGTGCATTGGTCAAGTCAAATGATATAACCTACCATTTGTATAATCCCTTATTTTTTATAAAAAAATATTCCAATCATCTTCATGATGGATTATAAGTTGATGGTAACCTAACTTTAGGTTGATATGCGTGAGGTATTGTGCACTTTAGAGTTGGTCCCACTAATATCTTGTTTAACCTTAAAATAAAATATGTTGGTATTTTTTCACTTTAAGTTTAGAGTTAAGATTATAGAAATGAAATGGCACAAGGGTGATAATTAGATCTATAGCCATCCAATTAAATGATAAGCTTAGATATAAACATACACTAAATTTATTATGTTGAGATAGTCTAAATATGTAAAGTACAACTAGGATAGTTATAAAAATTACAAAAGACAGATCTTAGTTAAAATCAAGTGCTCAAAATTAAAAAAAATGTGAATATAATAAATAAAACATTAATTAAATAGGCCTAAAAATGGAATATGCCATAACTTGTAAAGCATTAAAATGGATAAACTATCATGTTAGGAGAAAGTGAGCTCCATCTTCTATTTATTTGAGTTATATAATTCACATATTCTTTTCTCCAATGACATTTTTTACTAATAATATATATAAATATCTAAAATTATTTTAAAAATATAATCTATTAAATTTCAAAATAATAGGATAAATGGATAAAATGAAATTGGTATTTATATTACATTGTTTAGTTATGAAAAAAGTCAACAATTTTATATTTTACATTTAGTTCTCAATAAGCCCATGTCTATAATTTAAAAGTTATCTTTGATATTTTGCACATAATTAAAAATAAAAATATATATTTAAAAATATTACATTATTAAGCTCAAATCCTCTTGTTCCATCCATCTAATTATTTTTTAAATATGATATACATATTTTTGTATATTGAGGAAATTGTAAAACGTGTGTAATTTTTATAATGTTCTAATTAGAAAAATTATCAAAAAATATTATTTTCATCAAAACATTATGATTTTTTAATTTTTTATTAGCACATAATATTAAATTATGTTTCCAAAAAAATTGTTAAAATATTTACCTTCAAGTAAAATACATGAGTGTGTCATGTAATTAATCAATATGAATTTATATATTAATGAAAGGGTGCAATGTAAAAAAATAAAAAATAAAATTATTAATTTTTTTTTTGAAAATTAATTTAATTGAATATTAATCTACATTTAATTAATTTACATTATAATAAAATTATTAATATACATATCATCATATCAATTTATGATATAGTTAATTTAAACATCTTTATATTTTAGCCAAAGAAGGTCCTATAAGTGATCATACATGTACATCAATATTGGTTGATGGAGCTTTATGGTTGTTTTCATGCATGCTCCATGGGATGAATGTTAGGTGTATATGATATGAATTTTAGTTGTCTATGATTGGGTTGATGAGTGTTTAAAGTGTATTTAACGTGACTTATGAAAGTGGAGGCATTGTGGTTATTAGAGGTTGATTCAATTTAGGTGGAAAATTTAGATTTCATATATATATAGGAGGTGAAGTTGATATATGAAGACCATGAGGAGGGTTACACAAGGATGTTGACCCCCATTATAGGATCATGTTTCATTCCTTACTCTTATGACAACTTGAGGATGGTGTGTCACATGTTGATAAATATTGAATCCATTAAAAAATTAACAACTTCTTTCAACATTTTGTGGCAATTAATTTTACTTTGGCTAAAGAAAGATTCAAAATTAATTATTATTATTATTAGAATAAATTGAATCTATATAAACTAAATTTATTCATTCATACCAAAGGAAATTTATACAATTGTTATGATCCTATTTTCTTAGACACAACCCTTATCACTTGGCACTTATGTCTCCGATGAAACCTATTTATGTTAGTGTTACAACAATCACCCTAAAGCAACATATGCTTAAATAATTATATACTAAATATAAATTTATCTCCTAAAATAATTTATTTATTTCATAAAAGTATACTAAATATACTTATGGTGTGATAATTATAACACTCTCCCTTATTTACATCATTGTCCCAAGACTAAGAGAGTATATTATTTGCATGAGGACTGGGACATATACAGAGTCCAAAACACATACAAATAATCAATGAACATGGACATACTCATCAATTCATTATGAAACATCAAAAAATATGGACTAAGACACCCTATAGTCCATACATACATCTATTTAGACATACCTAAGTATCTAAAATGGATTAATACACACAATTATATAAACAAGAACATATTCAATTGTTTATAATATAACACTATGTTCGAATAAGGACATACTAAACTATTCACCAAAGATAATAGATAAATTTGGCCTCACACTTATATTAATATATGCACACACAAATTTTTATATCATATCACTATATGAAAATACGCACACACTCAACTATTCATCAAAAATATAATAGTGGCATTGAGCCTCACCACACTTCCTTGATGAAAAACAACCTTGCTAAACAATATATATGAAAAGTGACATACAATAATGTTTTTAAAACATAGTAGAAGTGTTAGGAATTAATGTTATTTCTTAGTGGGAATTGGGCCTCACTGATAAAAAACTTTGATCTTGCCTTTAAGGGGATTTGGGCTTCATTGGAGAAAAAATTGTGAATTATATATATATGGAAAAATTTATTATTCGATTTAGTAAAGATAATATTCATCACTATCCTCATGGCGAGGGTCGTAATTGTGTATGAAAAGTGCACAATATTTGTCATCACATTCACTAGTGATGTCTATCTCTAGCTTTTATCTAAGCAACTTCTATTTTGTAATATTTTCCATGTTGGTGGCTTATTGGATGTGGAAAGCTTTGTTATCATTTGTCTCATCAAAAATTATATTCTCTATGGCAAAGTGCTTCCTACCCTCTATCAATTTTTTTTAAGGGTATCGAATACCATAGATAATTTACCCATTTGAAAACAAGCCTTGTAGATTCATAAATATGAATTTTCAATGGTTTTTTATGGGAAATCAATTAAAACTCACTTTTCATGAAAATAAAAAACCAAATACATGGTGTTTTATAATACTAATTTTATTATGTTGATAAAATATCATTAGAAACCATATATAGGTTTACATTAAATTTTATCAATTTGGGGATATAATTTTTTATTATATGTCATGAACTATATATGTTAATAATAGATTCTTTTTTAGTTGAGTATCTACCAATAAAACTAGTATTTGATGAATTAATTTATAATTTTAATTAAAATAATCATATATAATACAACACCAGACAAAAATTACAAGGAAATGATTGAACTTAACTAGAAACTACACAAATAAATACCTCCTACAATCTAAATAGAAGCTTCATAATCAATACCATTTAATGCATAAAATAAAATAAATCCCACTTGGTGAAAAGGAATAGAAAATCAGATGACACATTTTGTTGGAAAAGAAATGTTGAAATTAAATCAGACAACACAAATCAAATTTAAGTATAATTGATTGGAATAATTGATGAACTCTCCTCTCGAGAGGTACCTTTCCCAATTCGAATGATGTATGAATCTCCTCCTAATTTAACCTAAAATTCACCAAATTAAACTCTTGATATTCAATATGAAATGATTACATTCACTTCATAGGAATAAAGGAATTATAATAATATTTTGACATTTTTTTTGTATTATTAAATATCTAACTCCCTCTATGGTCTACATCTAAATATTTAAATATATGTGAGGAAAATAATTCACAACTAAGTAATAATATGTTATTGCAAAGACAACTTATTGAATCTTGAAATGAAATGCATAACATAAATACTTTGAATAGAAGATGGAATTTGAAACAAACTCAATAGGAGATGGAATTACAATAAAATTTATTCTAGTAGATGTTATAAGGAAACAAATAATAACCTAAGTTCAACCATAAATTACTTAACCTCTAAAGGTGTATGTTAGCATTCATCAAAGCATCATGTCCATATCCTTTTGTCGTAACAAATAACTCACACCATCTTGTAGCAATGACTTTCCATGATCTATATCAATTTATAAAATCATATTAAATCAAATTGCATGGATAACTACAACCACCACCAATGTATTCCCATATGAAAATTACTATAGATTTAGTAGCATAGTTTGGTGGCTATGGATTTTGTACTGTTGTGGCTATGGATTAAGTAGAATCATGGATATGGGTTCAAAACACCATGTAAAGAGTTAGTGGGATAAAAGGATTTTATATACATTGTTACCCGATAGTAACCAAATTAAAATAATCATAAATCCATCCATTTTCATGTAAAATACCATGATATTTGAAACCATAACAAAGAAACATGCAACTTATATGGATTACATTTATAAAAATAAAGTTATAGTTGATAAGGTTATAGATAAGTTCACATGATAAAAAATAGAATGGATTTATGGCCAATATTATATACAATTGGTGTCAATTATTAGCCTCATCATTAACCCCTAAATATCATATTTCACTTCTTTGTGCAATCTTAATGCTCTTGAGAATAATGAATTATAGACATAACAAATATGTCCTAAAAAATAGATGGAATTAATGAAAACGTCATCCATATCTTCATAGTAACTCATATGTGCTTCAATATAGTGAAAAATCTTATTATTGTTGGAAATTTTACATCCACCGTCCTTGTCTAGTCAAGGATAACATATTAAATTATTAGTAAATGAAACTTTAGACCAACCCACTCAAGACTGTATCTTCTTAAGTAATTTTCATAAAGTGTATCCCTCATAAAAATTGATCTAAAATTGTACATATAAAAATATTTTATCTGTAAAATGGGGGAAACCTTTCTCCATATTTTCACACAACCTAGAAATACATCCCTATTTATCTCATTGGATAGGGTTACATATTTATAAATAACTTTAAACTAGTTTTGTTTGATATTTGGTGTTTTGGGGATGTTTGAAACTATCTCTTCAAGGTTGTCAATAGCTTCCCCATGCCAAGGAAACACTTCCCTTATCATCAATTTAATATATTTTTCCTCTTCTTGGTATGCCAATATTTCTTGGTTTCTTATCAACTCATTATGAAAATATGAGATAAAGGATCTTAAGATGACATCTCCCACAAAAGGGTTGGGATTCCACTTATATTCATAAAATACAACAAGATCATGTTAATATAATTTACATAATAAATCCTTAATATCATAAGTGATTTAAAAAATTATGACACAAATGAGATGTGAGGTACTTACTATTTATAATAACATGAAATATAATCTACCAATCTAGTATTTGCACCATTAATATTTCAGGTAAAGGGTGCAAACCCTTGCTAGTGTCTTGTAATCAAGTGTGCTTATTGACAAGCAGTTTTTTTTTTTATCTCTTTCAATATTAAGGGTAGCAATGGATATATATTCCTATTGCATCTTGTCTTGATTTTCTATAAATATCTCCTATAACACCTTATTTATTCCCATACCTTATAAATGTTATCTTTCATAGTGTCATAAACAATACATCATTATCCTCTCAAATTATATATTTCTCTTTTATGATTATCTCTAGAAATTACATCAATAAGACACTCAAGATTAGACTCTAGAGGATAAGAAATCATTATCTAATCTGCCATTTTCCCTCTCTTAGATTTACTAAACCCTTACTTTTGGGGCTTAAACTTCATGATATGTGATTGTTGGTTCATGTTTATCCTAATAATATTCTAGATTTGAAATTGGGGCTTTCTAAGAGATATCTTGCCTAGGTGGCTCCCTACTTAGACTTTCTTCTATGGCCACTACTTCTATGTTATTGTCCTCTCCTAGTTTTTTTTATAGTAATGTAACTGTAACGGATTCATTCTTCATGTTTCATTAACATTGGAGATGGAGAGACCTTATTTGTGTGCACCCTAATTGAAGTTATGGTTTCAACTATTTTTTTAGGTAGATGCCCCTAAGATGAGGGATTATTTCTTTTCTCTCTCATTCAAATTGATTTTGTAGCTTCTAATACAAAGGAATGTGTTCTATGGATACAAAATGTTCCCATGTTATTTTAAGCTTGGTATCCACTAATACCTTCCTCAAAATTAACTAAATAAGATAATGTTGGGCCAAAACCTTGGAATTTCATTTCTAAAATTCAATTTCCATTCTTCGTATTAAGTTGAGTAAAAAGTGAGGCATATTTAGGTGATGATTATGCCATTAATGGAATAACAACCTAAAATAAATGGTGAATAAGAGTAAATATTTCCAATCACATGCAACATAATTCATTATTAATGCATTAAATTCATCCCAATGTGTTGGTAATGAAGTCCATTCCATCCCTTTAGAGGTAACAATTAATATCTTTCCCACTTGACAATTCTAATTGTGAGATTATACTACATTGGGCCATACTTGAAACCATATTTCTCTGGTCATTGATAAACCTAAGGATTTAGTAATAATTTTTTATATGATATCTACATGTGTCTTTTTGACCATGGTTACATCATTCTATAGTGTCTAGAAATGAAAACATAGATTTTCTCACCCAATGAGTTTTTCAAATAAAGTTAACCACCCTAAATTATGAAATATGGTATTTTTTATGCATTGGCCATGATCATAGAATGATCAAAAGGTTCTCTATAAATTGCATCACTGCCCATGGTAGAGGATTATGCCTTAAAATTTATCTATCTAAATGGTAGCACATATAATGGATAATCACTCGACAAGTGAAGTAAGCATGACCATAAATATCCATGTCATTGTGGCTTAGTTTTATGGTTAAGGGGATCATTTTCTTGTCTAGTCAATGATTTACTATGTGGGAAACAGTGACACTTGGTGGTTAATCCCATCACTATAACATATAATAAATCATTAGGAGCATTATTAATCACATCTACATGTCTTAGGATCACACACAATCATTAAATCTCCTTGACTTAAAGTAGACACCACATCACCCAAGGGGTAATAAATGGTATTTATGCCACTCACCCCAAACTTAAATGTGATACCCATATTTGAGTGGCATGTGGTGGAGTGAATGGTTGGTTTTGTAGTATTAGTAGAGTGTGATGGGACACACATCCATTAGTTCAAGTTAGGAAAAAGGAAGGTAAAATGTGAGTGTTATGGAGTGATGGGATTGGTAGTGTATGATGTGGAACATGTAATCATGGATATGCATATGTAAAAGATAATAGATACAAAAATATGTGATTTTTAGAACTATAAAGTGATATGATTCATTATAGGTGGAGGGATATAGTTTCACATCTCAATGTTAGATTAAAAATATGAATGATTAACTAAACAAAAAAGTAAAAATCCCCTAAAATATTTCATTGGTTTACCAATCATGATCAAAGTAGTGAAAGATATTATTAAAATGAGTGGAAACCTTTAATCCTTCAGTAAATGTGATGGAACAATTATTTCCTTCTAAATGATGAATAACTAATCTAGGATATTTAAGGGCCAAGGAAAGGGTTCTCAAATGGGCCATCTATTATAAGATCAAGAATTGCTTGATGAGATATTTAGGTGGCATAATTTTGATGGTACCATTGTTTGAAGTTTTTGGAGGGATGTTGAACCTACTAAAATAAAAAAGACACAAATAATTGATATAAGTGGTTCCAGGTAGGATAACCACATTAATTGTGGTAACCAATCTATAAAGGGACCATAACAAATATTTTAATATCTACATGATTTATGTAGTTGTTGGTGTAGTAGATAAAGATGTGGATAACACAATCCTTTTTAAGATCCATGGAAGATGCATTAGTAGAAATATAGGTTTCATATCCACTTAGTGAAGATCACAATGGTAAGATCAAATCCTTAATCACCATGTGAAAATCATAGTGGGAACCTAGAATATGTATTCATTATGAAAATGTATTTATTATGAAGAGAGATGTAATAAAAAAATTTAAGGCCATAGCCATTGCAATAATAACCCCAAATCTATAGCAACAACCATCTTGAATTTATAGCCATGATGATCCCAAATTCGTAGCCACAACAAATAACATAGTAGCCATAAATATTTTTAGTCACAGAGATGTGGAATCTAAAGTAACTATGAATATTTTGTAGTAACTATGTTGAAATACGTAGATACTCAATGGGTGTATGATTTTTGTGAACAACTACATAATTTAACCAAAAAATTTATAGTAGATTTTTTTTTGTTTTTTATAGTATTTTGGTCAATCATCAAGTTGGTTTTCTAACCAAGGCTTACAAAAATGCTAAAGGTTTTTAAGTATATATATATATATATATATAAATAATATAAGATGATGATGCTATCAAGAGTTAGGAAGATGTTTCACCATAGCCTCAATAACTTCCAAGTAAACTTGGGATTTGAGTGCATGGATAAATTCTTCCTTTGGTAAGGGGTTTCTTGTTTGGTTTGATGCCTATTTACCATTATGGAGAATTTCATGAAATCAATGGCATGCAACTTAAAAAATCCATTCTCAATCAATTGTTTAATCTAATAAAGACCAAGCCATATTGTTTAAAGTTTTCCTTTATTGTCCTTTAAGTGTGAGTCATATATTAAGGCCTAATCTCATAGCTATAATATCCTTATTTTTAAGAATGATTATGCCATATGATGTGTTCTTTTTGTGTATAATTTGTATGATGAAGGGATTCATGAAAAATATAATCATAAGCATTGATTTATGCCACTCATTATTTTTTAGCCTATGATAGGTTTATTTTGTGCTTAAAGGAAGTGCTTAGATTTTTTATTTCAAACTCAATGGTAATAACAACCCTTTTTCCATAGACTAACTCGTAAGGTATGAACCTCATGGTTATCTTATATGCAGTATGGTAAGCCCATATTACTTTAGAGAGGTACTGTTCCTAGTACTAATGATGTATTAATATTTTCTTAGTTATAATTTTTTATAACTCATAATTGGTGACCTCTATTTGGCCATTTGACTATAATTGGTGTGGTGTAGCCTTATAGCGATGGATCTCATATTCATAGGAAAGTGTTGTAATAATTTATAATGTTAATTTTGCTCCATAATATGTGAATACTTCCCATGAAACATAAAATATTTTTATTACCTCTTAATACGATAATTTTGGCACATTTTCATCTCGTGCATGTTTCGATTCCTCGAACGCAACCCATTTAGTAAGGTAGTTGATGCAGATAAGAATATATTCCTTCTAGTTTAAAGGAGGATCTATAATATATATGAATTCAACCTCTCATTTATTAAATTACTCAACTATTATCTAAGGTTGGAGTAGAATTTCATCTAATCATGTGGGTTTCCCCATATGTTGGCATATATCACATTAGAGAGTATAATCCTTTTTGTCTGTATGCAGTATAGGCCAATAGTGTCATGCATTTTAAATTATGATGGTTGTTATTTTGGCTGAAAAATGTCACCCAAGTGATTCATCAAGTAAATTTAATATTTTATCAAATACTCTAAATTTATCACACACGAATGCATGACAAATTTAAGACTAGTGTGAAAAATATAGCCATTGATCCATGAGAAGGGTCTACCATTTTGTAAGGTTCCAAAGGTGATAAATGTTATGGGACCTTCCTTGAAACTAAATAATTATTAATATATACATACCAAGGACTATTTATAGATAAATAAAATATATGTCCATATATAAATTAATCTTCCACCAATGGGCTCTATTAATTAAATGTTAGTTTAGAAAAAAAATCCAACTATATTTTATTTTCCAAGCTTATCAAAGATAGTTATTTAAAATTATTAAAATAATAATAAAAAATAAATAATTCTAACATTTCATGTAGGGCCATCCTAAGATAAAATAAAATTTGCATTTCTAAAGATAACAAGTCCAATTTTTTCAAGGAAGTGAAGAAAAGGTTGGTTGCATATGGGATTTCAATTTAATAAGTTTTGGAGTTTTTTACAAGGTTTTACATGGTACATAGTTACATTAAAAATCATATCATAAAGGCATGATTTGAGTAGAGAATTAAACAATACATGGCACAATTATAAGGGTGAAACATGGTCACATGAGCATAAATTACACACTGAATATACATTGTACATGAGTAAAAGATGGTGTGAGGGATTCAAGTGCACATAAAATTAACACAAAAATTATGGTGAAATATTTGGTTTTGATGCACATATATTGTATATCCTTGTAATCATATGATTATTTGTCATAAAATATTAACCAATCATGTGAGGAATAATTCAATACATATGACAACAGTTGGTGAAAGTAACTTTTATCATAACTGTCCTTACAGGTATTTGGGATTTATAGGTGTGAATGTTCTTAAGAGATATTCTTAGGAAGAAATGAAATATTTATTAAAAATCTTATATAAATACATTTTACAATCTTAAATTATAATTTGGTTGTGCATAGAGATCTATACATAAAATACCTAGAGGTTTGATAGTTTTAAAAAGGGATGTTACATAAAAAAGGAGAGAGGGAAGCTAGATAAAACTTGGGGGAGATTCTACTAGATTAAAAATAAAATGAAAGAGTGGGATTGAAAATAAGGCTTGTAACATTATATTAATAAAGATATATTCAAGTCACTCCATAGTTTTAATAGGAAACTACCAATTACAGTTTGATCTGAGCATAACCTATAACTCTTTACCTTATATTCCAAGTAATATTAATTTTTGGTTGATATAAATTACAATAATGTTTTATTAGTGGTATATTTCAAAGAGTGTTTTTATGTTAAGTTGTGTAGTTAACAAATACCTTCACCAAGACCCATAATCATGACTACAACATATTGTATCAAAGCATGTTAAGCCTACAAGTGGTGAAATTTGAGTAAACAAAGAGAAGATTGCAAAACACTGAACATGAGGTAGCTAGATGAGTTTTATTATTTTTCATGAAAAGGTGGGTATATGAAAATAATGTGAGAGGAAATATTCTTCCCATAAAAGCTTTAGGAAAAACATCAATTACATCCAATAAGGATAGAAGACTTAATGAAGTCTTGGACATGTTACATGTTACACAAATGCGCTTAGATTCCATTAAGTAGTATAGATGGCATGGGTTCATGTTGAGAGAAAACCATAATGATGTTAGAGAGGAAGGACAACACACAAAATGGGATAGAGGTGATAAATATTATGAAGATTGAATGGATGTAGGCAAAGGTAGGATCTTGAGAGCTATCTTGTAGATTAAATGAGGCATCAAGGTGGACATGTCATGCTTCTTAAGAAATTTTAATTTTGAAGAGCTCATTGATTTTCTCATAGACATGGAATAATATTTTGGGTTTGAAGATATTGGTGACCCATAATGCCTAAAGGTTTTAGATACCAAGTTGAAGGGACATGTAGCACTATGGAAGAATGAAGTTTATAATTAAATAAGAAGAGGTAAGGAGAAGATAACCCAATAGGACCAAATGGTTATGAAGATGAAGCATAAGTGTCTACTTAAACACTATTAGATGGATTTGTTTAAAAGACTAAAAACCCTACAATAGAATGAGATATATGTCAAGTACAGGAAAGATTTATACAAGATTTCCTTCAAATCAAGTCATAGTGAAGTCAACTAGAAGAAAGTCATAAGATACCTAAGTGGGTTAATGTTTGGTATCCAAGAGTAGTTGATTATAACTCAGATCCAAATGATAGAATAATCCTATCAGTTTACATTGAAAACTAAAGATAAGTTGTCTCATAGAAAATAAAGTATCATGAAAAGAAGATGATGATTTTCATGCAAAGGATGGAGTGGTTTAAAAATCCAACATAGATAAAGATATAATTTTGTTACGCATAATTCTCATGCACATGATTAAGGTAATAAATTTAGGAATGAGCAAAATAATGTGTGAGAAAGTATGTAAAATTCATCTAGAGGGTGAGGAAAATTCATATGATGGAGGGGAAGTTGATTCTTGAGAACATGCTTAATATGTGTCTACCCTAGACATTGGGAATATAAATTTACATATACCCAATAGGAAGATAGTAGAAGGTCTGAAGCTAAGGTAGATGATTCATGTATGTAATGAGATAGGATTGACTTGAAACTATCATATCTAAATATATATACTTGAATAAGGTAAATAAAGTAGATCCCATTGATACTTAATGAAATTAGGATATAATTAATGGATCTAATAAACCCAACAAGGGGATCACCTAAAACATGTCAATAGAAAGGGTTCCAAAGCCTATAGGAAATCAAAACAATAAAATAGTCCTAACTATGTCCCTAATTATAAATTAATTAAAAATCACAATCAAGAAATGTAAGTAAGGGTATGGGTTAGAAACTTAATGAAATGGGTAAGGAGCCATGGTAGGCAAATGGGGGCCCAGGCTACCTAAGGAGTGTAAATGGAAAGTTTGAATAATATTATGGACACACTAAGTTTAAGTGTAGAGATAATTCAAATAAGGATAAATGTAATCATTAACCAAATAATTATTTAAATTATATCTATAAAAATTAAATATATAGGGTTAGAAAATAATTACCTTGAACAAGACCTATCGAGCCTGAATCTATGCCTTAGCAAATGGTGATTTTCAAAATATTGTTGTGGTTACAAGGATATAAATGGATAAATAAACCTATAGGATAAAATTACTCTTTCTATTGCATCTAAGATTAAATGGTATAAATGTTTTCCTCCAAGGCAATATCTAAGTAATAACTCCTGCAAATGTAGACCTAGGTATGAGTGTGAGCAATAACAATTGAAAATGAATGTTCTTCCCTTATTGGATTGAAATGGTGACTTATATTTACAGTGCTTAATTACCCTAATCCATCCTAAATATTTAGCTAAAAATATCATCTAGTTTGATTTTATCCTAAATAGGTCAGCTAACCTTGAACTAGGTCAGTCAAGACAACCTAGTTATGAAGCATGTGCCATAAATTTCATAATTACATTGAATTGATTGATTTAGTTGGGATGGGATGGCCAATGGTTAGAACTACGGTGATTTGGATGACATAGTAGGAAAATATATGTCTTGACATTGTTATAAGATACCATATGGAAGGAGGTATCCTAGGGGATCAAATATGGGGAAGTTGGAAGGGATATGGGAATGATAGATAAATAACAATGTCTCTCATGAAGCACCATCGATATGTTGACCCCTTTCCTAGTGTACCCTTTACAACATGCACTCAAAGAGATTAAAACTTTATAGTTTTCTATAATAGATAAAGTTTTAGTACATGATAAATTTAAAAATATTGTATGTATACATATGCCCCACCTGAAGCTCATCATGTGTCACCAAAGTGTAACATGGGATGGTGCTTTGGGAAAGAACATAATAACCAAGCTAACAAAATGTAACAAAAAGTGAAGAGTGAGTGAATTTAAATGAATTATAAATGTGTACCTTCACTTACCTTATTTTTGTTAAAAATAAGTTGCATGTGTAGTAGATGATGATAAGTGCCCAGTGTGTGGAGTAGAAGGTAGACCTAAAAATAAAAGAAAAAAATACAAGTTTTTACAAAAATATTCTATTATCACTAAAAAAAATTGTGTCATACTAGGATTCTAAGGCTTATTTCAATTTGTGAAAAAAACCTACAAAAAAAAGATACACTCAAAATATATAATTTATTAGTAAATAATTGAAGGCTGAAAATTTGGAAAATTTTACTATATAAGGGTAAATTACTATTCATTTATGAATTTGCTATTTTTGGAAACTAGAGATCTGTTTATCCAAATATATCAAGTTGAGATATGATGTCCCATACATGATTAGGTGGATGAGATGGTAGACATATCACAATTGCCACCATTACAATATAAATATGGGGTAAATTTAATCTTAAATTTTATCATTTTGAATAAAAATGGACTATATTAAGAAAAGTAGGTTTCATGGCAAATATGTGTAACATAATTAACCCAACAAGTGTATTTTTAGAGTTAACAATAGGATGGGAAATAGGTAGGAGATAATAAGTCAAAATATAGGTCAAAGGCATTTATTATGGCCTAGTAAAAATGACCATGTAGTCTAAACACTACCAACCAAACTAATTTAGTTGTAAATCGAGGACAATTAAAATTGGTTGATGGCATATAGACTGGCCTATGTAGTTGAACAAGTTCTAGTTGATATCATGTAACATAGTGGACACAATTGAAAATGGTAAAATGGTTGATGATGTATGTGTTGGTCATTAGTGTTATAAATTAGCCTAAACTATGTATTGAAACACATGACCAATGGCAATTTTTTTTTAAATAGACTATTGATGGCATGTATGCAAGTAGATGTAGTATCTAAAAAGGTTGATATAGTATATCATGGTCTATATAGTCTAAATTTATAGATGGTCGATGTACTAATATACATGGTTGATATAATATAGAAGATAAGGTGGCTAATGTAGTTAGGTACATGGTTGATATGGTAGTTAATTTAGAAATAAAAAGTGATTTTATTGTTTTTATGTCTAGATTATTTTAATTTTTGGATAGATCCCTAATTGTGCTCTATTATTTGATATTTTTCAAAGGTGTTAGATGTTGCGGAGACTATTGGATGTTATATGATTACCAAACTTACTAGAGTGGTTGCCTATAGTCCATCGAGTACATTTGATGACACTTATATTCAATAATTTTATGGAGATATGGGGGATATTTATTAGTGTAGAGTTAATTTCCATATTCTTAGAAGCATGGGAGAGAATAACTAATAAATTTTAGTGAGTGGTGGATGGGGATACAATCGAGGTGGGTATTACTTTGGAGGATGTTCATGTGTTGTTAGGCTTACCTATTATGGGCACACATGTGGTGTGCAACACCCTAAACTCCTTTGATGAGAGGACGGCATTATATGTGTAGACTAAATGGTTTGAGAGGTATGATGAATGAGAGTTGTGTGTCATTTTTTTTAGTGTATATATCTATCATTTTGGGTATTTAGAAGGTGATTATTGGACTTATGATACCTAGAGTGATCTGTCATAAGTCAAATGATAGAGTTCCACTATATATTATATACTTGTATCAATTTATGTTAGATCATGTAAAATTATATGATTTAGATTTAGTAATGTAGGTTTAACTAGTGCATTATTTATATAGTATTTTATCAAGAGACTAGTAGATAATGGGGTATGTTATATTTTTGGGGTGTTGGATTTATGAGTGCTTTCCTATGTGTAGGTTGGCAAGGTTTCCCCATGCCATGGATGATTCCATTCCATGGGTGTGGATATGGGCACAGTATCACACTATGCATTATATTTCCCATGTGCTAACATTTTAGATAATGCAACATCAATAGATTGTTTGGCAATCATATGTGGATAGTGTAGATGCTTGGCCATCATGACCATCCACTATGTAGGTACAAACATGAGTTAGGATCATTGGGTACTATCTATTATAGATAGAGCCTTATCCATGTTATCATGTGTTGGGTTAGTTTATATTGCCACATATAGCATATCCTCTTATAGTTCTATCCTATTAGGATCGTCATGCAAGGCAATGGTGTGGTGTGAGAGGTGGAGGGGTAATTTTTGAGGTACCAATTATATGACCTCATCATCCTAGGGTGGTGATATAATAACATAGGTGGTAGAGAGGAGAGAAGTAGTAGGTATAAGCATAGCCACTACCACTAATATGTTTATGGATGCATCAACATAAGAAAGCTTAGCCATTGTCACAGCCATAACCATAGACACAACTATAGTTATAATAGGTAGATCCCACATTGTAGCCAACTCTAAGCTAGATTATAGTACAACATGTTCCCAAGATATCATGACACACATGTGCTATCTAATTAGATAATTATATAGGCTATGTGATTCTTTAGAGATAATACACCTATGTGGTGTTAGGTAGTTGAGTTGATGGTGCTACTTTGGGTGAGTAAAATGTGTTTATGTTGATTTCTTACTTAGAAATATAGAGATATATGCTAGATATATGAATGAGTTTTTGGATTAAATATGATATATGATGTTATTTTGGTTTACATTTTTCATATCTTATGGTTGAGGAGGCTAGATTTAGGACCTTGTTAGAGACAACCCACCATGACATTTTGGATCATGTGCTACCTTAGTACGATACTACATAGTTGAGTTATTTATTGGTTCCTTTAGCCCAGGGTTATGTTGAGTGGTTTGGGTTGGTCAAGGATCCTACCCAAGGGATACATATATTATTAGATGGATTTTAGGCTATAACACCACTAGGAGTTGGCCCAGGCTAGTTACATGTGTGGCAAGCATTAGCTTAGAAGAGAACCACTCATTTGACTACAATTGGCTAGGTATCAAGGTTATAATCATAGATAGCTAATCTACAAGGTTAGGTGGATAGTATATGATCATGAACATAATCACTACAATATATGATACAGAGAAGCTAGTCTCAAGCCTCTATAGGTGGTTTATTACATCCTCATGATGGATTTTAGGCTCATATCTATTTTTTAACTATGTATTATTATTTATCATGATGTATATAAAACTCTTGATTCATATATAGAGAGGTATGCATTTTAGTATGACACATGGATGTTATCTATTGATGTATTTTATTCCTAAATCATGTGATTATGATTTATTATACTATGGGATAATTTATATTGTGTGATTTATTCTTATCTATCAAATGTGAACAAATTTATGGTTGAAAATAATGATAAATGTAAAATGAATAAAAGTTTTAAGTAGATAGAAAACTTTTAAAAATAATCAATGAATGGTAAAAATGAATGTATAACTCATCACAAATAATGATATATGTAAAACATTGTAAGTAGATGAAATCAAAATGATAAATTTCAATCAAATACATAAATGATGAATACCACAAACCAAAAATAATAATAAATAAGCAATGAAAATAAGGAGAATCTTGAAATAAATAATTCATATTTAATGCTTGTGTGAGCATGATGGAAGAAATTATGATCATCAAATGAAATGTGAATGCAAGTGGTCATATGGTATTAAAAGGTGTTTATAAGGAAAACTTGTTCCTATCCAAGGTCTTATACTATAACTCAAAAACTGAGCCAATATGCATGACAAAGTGGGTATTTGTGAAGAATCCCTATTCCTATCCAAGGTCTTATATTACAACTCACAAAAAGGAAAACCAAAATGTGTAATTATAAAGTGTAATCAAGGATGTGATCAAATATATTCAATATCCATCAAGGGGAATATAAAGGATACTATGAAGTGAAGAATGAGAGTGAAGTGTTACATAAGTGATACATAAATCCTTAGCAATGATAAGACACACTAAATAAGTATGGCAGTGTTAAAAATTATTAATATCAAGGACCTAGTACACTCCAATAAGTGAACACAAATTTTGGGATAAAAAATGAAGTACAAATATCATCCCATGAATGTTATATGTAGGAAATGTAAAACATACCTACCTTCCCACAATGTGTTCCCCATTTCCCAGGATCCCTTATAGATCCATCAGTCTACTATGAATATTGGGTAATTGTGTGAGGAAGTAGATGGCACTATATGATAAAATGAGACCTCTTGACCCATTATATTGGCTTAATACACCCAAATGGACCTCAAATCTATTATGAGGACAACTATGGAGTTTTAGCTTCAACTAGATTAGGAGATGTGCTATGAGATCACATCTTTTAGTGTGATCTAACTTTTAATATTGTAATTTCCTATTACTCATTACCTTTTATTTATTTTATGATATGGATTTTAATTTTTACTAGCTTTTTTATTCCTCTTACATACATATTTGGATAAAAAATCAAAATTTAAATAAGTTACAAACACAAGAGAGCTTACACTTGGACACTAGAGAAGAGTAGTGAAGACCATGGTACCAACAAGTTCCTAGACTTACTAGTAATTGTGCAATCTTAAAATTGGCCTATGTATGCTTCTCATGAAAAGAAGGAAAAAAAAGAAAAGATGAGGGTCGTAGAAGATCCATTTATTTAATGATTGGTATAAGATGGGTATACTTGTAGCTAATCACAAAGATGTAAGAAAGTGTAATGGAAAATGCCATGGGCTATATTGAATATATCTAAGTCACTAGGGGTTTATACTATCTTATAAAAGAGATATCACAAACACCTATGAAAGTAGTGATTGTCTCAAAAAGAGGGAAAATAAAAAAATGAAAGTGAATCATGATAAAAAAAAGGGCCCAAAGTTGTTATTCAAGTTATGATGTTTAAAACAAAGATAATAAGTATAATTAAAGAAACCATATTATAAACAAAAAGTAATAGATGTAAGAGAAATGAAAAAATAAAGTGTTACAAATGAAATAAAATCATGATATAAGTGAAATATAAACCACAAGGCATCACTAATTCTCATAATGAAATGTAAATATCAAATCCAATTGTATGATAATGTGTAGAATAATAGGATATGACATACAAATATGTGCTCACAATTATTTATATATCTCTTGACATACACCATCAATAACATCTAATAATACATGTTGTAACTAACATCTAACTCTTATCATAGTATCATATATCTTTATAGAGAGTCATACAAGGACTTCCTAACACACTAGCTATATGGAGAAAGTAGGATAATGAGAAGAATAAGGGCAAGAAAGGTGCCTCCTGTGAGGGATATTCCATACAAGGAACCTGTACTAGGATATGGTTGATATCCTTTGATATGTGAGAATGTGTGGGTATATTATAAGGAAAAACATTCATTCAATAATTATCCTAATGATGTTTCTATGACTATGAAGGTGTAGGCCATGGAAAATCATAGAAATGTTGTTGGAATACTCTACATCTATCTGTATGATGTGTAGTTCATTGATTCCAAAAGTAATAGACTTCCCCATGTTTACGAATGTATTATAGAGATATATTAGGAGGTGGTAATCTCTTATCATTATATATATTTTTTGTTTTAGGATGAAGCACATCACTTTATTTTTAAAGTTGTCGATAGTGTGTCAAAGTATGCATAGACGTGTCATGAAAACCACAAGTGCACTTGAGAGTAATTAAGTGAGGATGTATACTAACTATGGTATTAATAGAGTTATGTATCTGTTTTTTTATAATAATATATATTATGCTCAAAATTATTTGGCCCAATGACCATCTATCTTATGAATTTCTTAATATGATGTATTTTCCCATCGTCTAGGTGGAGAATCAAGTGTTGGCATGGGTAAGACCTCATCAAGTAAATCATCATGATCCATGCATATATGATTAGTCTATGTAGCTATTATACACAACCTCAACATACATCAAATTAATATAAATATCATCTCTAGGGGAAGGTTTTTTAAAGTAATATAAAATATAGTAAATTGGTAAGGCCTCATCATGGCATGATCTAAGAGCATATTCCTAAGAGGCTTAGAGGTGACTAGAGTGGAATGGATAGAAGTTGGTACCTATTACATATCAAACCTTTCAACATCAATGGAATAATAATTAATATCAGGTGAATTATAAGGAGAAGGGATTATATCTATGAAGTAAATGTTATATACATGTAAAGTAGACTCATACGAATGTTGTAAAGAAGATTGATAATAAATAATTTATACATCCTTGGCTTGAGCATAGCCATATAATAATAGGTCATCTAGGGAATAACCCTCATCATAATTAGGTGTATGAATATTGATATAATAGGCATTAATTATTCTATTAGTTGAATAAGAATGAGGAATTAATTATTTAGGCTTAATTATTAAGGTGATAATTTAGTCAGTCAATTTATGATGAGAAAAATGTCACAAAAAGGGGTTAATTGGGTAATAATTTTATAAAGGAGATATAATATTATTATCTCAACATGAATCTCATTGGGTTTATATATAAAAGAAAATGTAGTTGTCCTATTAATCAATCCTAGATCAAAAAGATAAATCCTATATACACTTTTGATTGTTGATACATTAGATATTTGGGGTCATGACCAAGATGGATCAACTAGACATAACCAAGGTATATCCTACCACAATAACATAACTATAGAGGGTTCCAAATACTCTAATAAAGCAACACCATAAAATAACCCTCACTAGGTCCTATATTATCATATTCACAAAGTAAATGCAAAGTAAAGTAAAATCTAATCTAGTGCTCATCAAATCTTCTGGCACAAAGTGGGGGTAATAAACATAGAAAGTAAACATGCATAAAATAATTATAAATAAGCTATGTATAGATAAAAACCTAATGCATGGAGAGAGCAATATATTCAAAAGATAATACTTATGGTACTTATATCTACTAAGATGGAGGAGTAAATTTAAAGATACTTACCTTGAGATGAACCCGTGGAGATTCAATCTCTCCCTTAGGCATAGGTGCTTAAAAATAGGTTATTATGGTTTGTAAGGATTAATAAGAAAGGCCTAATCATCCAATACTTTTCCACAATAAAATATTATTCTCCATGTATAAAACCTAATCAATAACTCCTCAAGTAGAATGGTCAAAGAGCCTATTCTAAATAAGTGCAAATGAATAATTACTTTTGTGTCTCTCTAATAAATGGTGAAATGAATGTGTAAATAGCTAATTCTAACCCTAAACCTTTATTAAATTTTTACTAATAGATCTAATTTGACTATGTATCATTATTTGATAAAAATAAGTTAGGTCCTAGTCATGGTAGGCCAAGGTCGACCTAGACCCATACTGTACTTTTAACAAATTAAATACAAGGTCAGCCCAGGCTAATAGTGAGTGATAAATGTCAAAAAGGGGTTTTGGGCTTAGGAAGGGATAATTGAGGTGGTTAATTTCTTGGATGAGTATGTAAGAGAGGATACAACGCTTAGGAAAGTAAATAAAAAAAGGTTGTGTAGAAATTAAATAGTGGTATAGGGGACAACACCAATTCTTCCCACCCCTTTCCTAGTGCACCCTTTAAGGCATGCACTCAGAGATATTAAGACTCAATGGTTTTCTGAAAGAGAGAAAACATCATTAATTGATAAATTTTTAAAATATTATGTTTATATATATGCCCCACTCTAATATGATCACATGTCATGTATGTGTAATAGGGGATGGTGCTTTAAGAAAATAAAATAGCAACACAATGTTGAAGCTAAATAAATTATCATATTTTAAAGTATAAAATAATTTAAAGTAAATGGATTAAAAAATAAATAACTAAAAATTAAATAATGTATACGTACGTTGAATTATGTTTATTGTGGGAGGATTATTTGTTGTGTTTGTAGTTTTGATCATGGAGGGTATAGAGACTGCTTTGGACAAACCCAAGGATAAAAAATTAAAGCTCAAAAATTAAAAAAATGTAGGAAAGACAAGATAATTGATGTGATGTAGGCATGATATACTTGGAAATTTAGGAATCTGGGGTGATAAGTGATAAGTTAGGACCAAATTAACAAGTTAAAATTTTAGATTAAATCAGGTAACCAAAAATCCAAGGCTACTAAATGACCAAAAAACTAAATCAAGTAAACCTTAAGTAAGAAAGGAAAATCAATCAAGTCAAACCAAGGATACATGTCTAAATGGTAATAAAAAATCAATGTGAAAGTAGTAACAACCCTTAATTAAATAAACATGGGCAAGCAATGGTAAAACAGCATTGATGAGTGAGCAATAACAATTCTTATACAATCATCAATGGAAAAAGTACATAAAAGGAAAAACAACATTGGTAAGTGATAAATAACAAGACAACCTCAATAAATAATGGAAAAAGTACTTGTTATCACCAAATATTTCACCCTAGAGGAGGGTGTTAAAGCCTCCTCCATATTTGGGCAACGTGGGAATATTTATAAGTATGTGGGTGTACCTATAGCAGAAGTAGACCTCTAGGTTTACGGTCTAGCTCCCTGAATATACCTTGAAGTGCTTATAACCTAAATAAATGTTTGATTATGGTAAAAGGGGTATAATTTTGCATGAAATTAAATTAATATAAGGTGTAATATACAATAAGTATTTCCAAAATACTATCATACTTCTTTCACAAAGAGACAAGGGCTACAACACTAGTTTAAAGTCCTAGAATGCTCTAGCATCAATATTTCACTATGAAGGTGATGTGCATGAAGACTATCCAAGGTAAGTGAAACCATAGATAATTTTTAAATATTGATGCTCATTTTACACTTAATAACATATCCATACACTTAAAAACACTTTATGTGACCTTTTAGAGTGAAGTCACTTGCATCAAACATGAAAGGATATATACACATATCTTAACTATTCACTATACATATCTTCACACACTTTGAAAAGATGAGATATGAACTCAAACAAGATTTAATTTATTTTTATAATGAAAATTACAATTTCAAAACCAATAGGGCTTTGCCATACATGTTGTGGTATTAGTCTACAAGAGCCAAAATGGCTACTACTTATAGAATTTGAGAGAGAGGATAAGAGAATGAAGTCCAAGAGTCACTAAGACATTTGTCATGATAATAAAATGAGTTAAAAATTTAGGATATATGAATATGGAATAGACCATTCAGTTTATACTTGGACAAATGCCCCTCAAAAGCATGAAACTCTTGAAATGTGGTGTAGGACTCCTCATTGCTTGCTCAAAAAATTGTCTTCATCATCTAGCCTTCTTGGAACGTCCCAAAACTGATTAGGGATATATTTTATGATTTAAATAAGAGAGAGGGGTTGTATACATTATCCAACATGCACTGGTTTCATCCTTAATCATTAAGATTCTTTTGAAAATGAGTTATCATTACCTGGAGTCCAAATAACTCCTCTTTCACTCACCCTTCACACTTGAGACCAAAATTTCCTTCAATTTTATAATATGATCCATAAAATGGAGTGTATGATACATTTTAGGACTTATCATATCCTTATATTCTTTAGTAAATCCTTAAAATTCCACCCACTTGAATTTTTCACTCTCTCACTAGCTTGCTCACTATGCCATCCGAGACTGGTTGAAGTGGAGGAATTAGTAGGAGCACTTAGGAACTTAAATAAGATAATAAATGAATATTTTAAGTTATTTTAAGTACCAATATCTCTCCCAAAGTATATTTTATCTCTTTAAACCCTTACGTACCTACATATTACACAAAACTATCAATAAAATCCTTTTTCTACTATGTTCATACAGATAAGGTAGCACTCAAGTTAATAGGGAGGATACCTGAAGAGTCCTCTACAACCTAAAACAATTTACCAATCCATTATATTCCATATGGATGCATATCCTTCCTCATTTTCCTAATTAGGTCTTTGGCAAGGGTTTGAGAGGGTTTAGAGTAGTTTTGACCTTTAATGATTGTTCATAAAGGTCTGACATTCAAAATTTCAAAAAAATCATGAAAAGGTAAGTTAGAGACATTATCTAACATATCCTACCTCCTCATATTCCCATGAAAAGTTTATAAGTATATGTGAGCTCTCCAAGTTGCCTACTTGAGATTTGTCCATGCATTTTACATACCCTGAATTGGTCTAAGACAAGAAATGGTGTTCATGTGATTTAATTTGCATAAAAATATATTTAAAACTCCTTATAACTACCTAAAAACATGTTCCAAGTCTTTGTAATTTTCTCCTATCACTAGAAATGAAGTTAACCCTCTAGTTGGGCTTTAGACCTAGTTGAGACCTAATAGGTCTATCTGATCCCATGTGGGTTTGGACCACCATGTTGGATTTCAATCATATTTGTATGGTTTTAAATATGGTTCCATGCCTCTCACAAATTTAAACACTTTCTTTAAATGTTCATCAAGTTTCCAAGTCACCTTGTCATCTTCTTTTATCAAAACTTGTAGGTTTGCACCCTTGGGAAGTGCCCTCTTTCTGAGACAAAATAGAGGGCACTTCCTCTATTGTCTCATCAAAAATTAAGGTATGTTGAGATTTTCCAAGTGGTGGGGACCCTTTTTACCAATTTCCATGGATAGATCACTTTAATAGATCCATTAACTCCTTCAAAACCTAAGGTATACCCTTTAAACTTTGATTGTGTGCAAGATTTAGAGATGTGATTATAGGTTGCTTGATAAAAACCTCTCCTTCCCCTATTTCCATATTATAAGAGTTTATTGAGGTTTCTAACCTCATTTTTGAGTTTTTTTTTAATGCATCTATCATTTTAACCATTTCCAATCTCTCCATAGCATACCTTGTACTTGATTGGTATGGATTGTTGACTATGTTTCTTATTTGAGGGAGACACCTATAGGTGTTAGTGAATGATTGAACCTTGATAATAATTCCTAGATATCTCCTTAAAGTCTATAAACTCATTTTTTATCCATTTTAATCTATCCACCTCATGTTCAAGCCACGCCAACATCAAGAGCACCATTTCTTAGCTCACTATCATACCACAGTTAGCTACATTTGACTATCTTAGAGCAAAAAATGGGTCCTATAGGTGGATATATGTCTTAGAATCTATGCCACATGATTTCTTATCCTTTTGAGATCCTTTGGAGTTATATTTCACTATCAAGTGTTTGAATCTCCATGTCTAAGTTCACATTATAGATCTATAAGAGTCTACATTCAACTATAGGCAAGTTGTCTTAGGGTTAAGCACACCTATAGGTGTTGATGGGGTCAAAAACATAGTATTCCAAAATTAATTGATGCTCTTTGAACCATAAATGAGCTCTTTAACTGATTATAATCACTTTTCATAGGGATAGGTTCTCACCTTACCATCCTTGGATGTAGAGGTCACTTGGAGCCAAAATGTTATAAACATCACTAAAAAACTATAGTGAACAAATGTCAAAAATGGAGGCCTTAAAACACCATGCTCCTCTAGTCATAAATCCATTATCATTTACATGGATCTTCCCCTAAGATAAGGATACAAGGTAGATGCATCAAAACTTGATCAAACTCCATGAAACATTGTTATATATTAACTCCAAAAGCACTAAGGGCTCTATTTTGGAGCTTTTAGGGATTTTGTCCCTAAAGTTCAATCCTCCAATCTGAAGATGGTTTCTCAACTCTTATCTACTAACTCAATGTCGCAAACATGTATGGCATGCTATCATTCAACTATCTAAACTTTATGAAGGTTTTCAAAACATGTTTACACACCTTTGATCAACATTTATAGGTCTCTGTTAGTACCACATATAGGTGGACATTCTAATGTGTAGGAATTGGATGAGACTATAGATAGTATACATAAATTTAAACTTATAACCAGCTTTGTACTCTATAAAAAGGTTCAAATGTGAGTTTAAAATGTTACAAAGCTTGGCACTAGTTTTCATTTCCCATTTTAATGTGAAAATTCCTTAAGAGCGCCTGTAGGTGTACAAATACTAACAAACAAGGTAGTGATGGTTGAGATAACTAGTTTGTATGGTGTATGGGATTATAAATAGTTTAAAACCTTCTCAAATATGCTGAAATTAAATATAACAACCTTGATATGCTTCAAACAAGTTTTAACACCCATTTAGACATGATATCCTTATGCAGGCACCTGTAGATGCTCATTCATGGTGGATGACTATGTATATGTGTTGCATATGACTTTAATAGTCCCTTATGTGCTATTTAAAGGATCTAACTTGATTGTCCATGCTTTTAATAAGGTATAAAAACTCTTTGAACTCTTCATTACCTTCTATAGACATTTTCACACTTCAAGACACCATGACTGCAATTGGAAATAGATTGGAAATAAGGTGATTTATATGAAATTAGAAACATTAATCACAACATATAACATTACTATGAAACCATTGCAAATAAATAAACCTTCTACAAGTGGTGAAACTTGACTGCAACCTCACTTAGTGGCATCAACCTACAATTTGAATTTATTGACCCATAAAATCACTTCAAATGATGAAACCAAACATGGGAAACATAAGATAAGGAATTATAGTATATTTATAATCAATTTCATCATCCAGATTGTACAGACAAGCTCATACAAGAGGAAAACTAGCAGGGTATAGGAAATAATAGGAAGAAATAGATAGTCAAATTCTAAAGGATGGTTCATAAAGCAAAAGTGACCAATCCTTAAAATATTTATATGAAAATTAAGTGGACTAATTTTTATATCACCCCCCAAAGGCATTTGACTTGGGACTTTTCCTAAAAGATGTACCAAGAATAAACCTACTAACTAGTTCTACAAGTCTAGTGGAGTGATAGAAGAATATAACAGTTTTTAACAATTTTTGAGCATTCAAAATCTAGTAAATCATTTAAATAAGTCTAAGGAAGTTTAAGATACATATCACAAGATATTACCACATGCCACTCTCCTCATGGGCCCTATAACTTCAAAAATTCCTTCTTTTCCACTTGTTTTCTTGATTTCAGTTAACACTTGCAAGATTTTCTATTAGATACTAACATATATGATAGGGAATGACATGAGGGATATTTTAAGGAAGTTTATAACACTTTTATTTCTCATAAAATTGCACCACCTTCATAAATAACCCATATATGGCCCTTAAATGACATAGAATGACATCAAGATTAAATGTGACTCTGACCAAGGATAATACCACATTGAAAACATATCAAAAGGATTATGACACACCTTATGAAATTATAATATACCCATATATAATTTTTGGACTATAGGGGGTTGAATTATTTTAACTTGTGGTCAAAATAGTCAACAATCTTGGTAATTTCTAGGGGTGGTATGCGTGTTATTCCCAAGACTAGTAGTCTTTTCCTATCCATTAGGATATAGAGTCACCTATGCATAGATATGACACTAAAATTGCCTTTGAAAACACACCAAATAATATAAAAATAATAAAAAAACAACACACAAGATAAGGAACTAAGCCAATACACACTTATGCTTCATGAACACTTATGGAACACACACACAAAAACCAAACTAACTGACTCAAACACAAACTAATCTAAAAGAAACACTTCCTCATGAATAAAAGGGGAAGTTTGAAATACCTCTTGCTTCATAGAATGAAGGATTTAATGAGGCATTTATCCTTTTGAGCCTTGGCATTGATGCCTCCATCTTCTTCATGGTGTTTACCAACTTCATTGGCATGATGTTCAATGAAAACCAAGCACCTCCAACCAGGTTAGCTATGGAAATAAACTCCTCTTGCATCCAAATAGCCTCAACTTTTTCATAGGAATCCTAAACTAAAACCTCTAATGGTGGTTCCATAAGACATACCTTCTTGGTTTCTATGATGCTCTCAATAAGATTAGGTCTCCTTTTAGCTGTAAGTTCTTCAATCTCATCAAGAAAATCTGCATAGTCTACCCAATCTTGATCATTGTATTATGTGGGAAAATCTTTCTCCATCTTCTCATATACTTGACCTTCATTTTGGCAAAGCACTTCAAGCTCTTGAAAGAGTTCCAATCATTTTTGCCAATCATTTTTCTCCTCCATGTCATTTAGAACCATTGCCTCTTCAACCTTCTCTTCTTGATGTATAAAGTCATCAATCTGATCTTCTTTATGTTCTAATGCATCTAAGAGGGGTTCAAAATTAGGCTGAGGTATTGAGTGTTGCTCATGGAATACATATTCTACCTTAGTCTTATGAGAATCTTTTAGGACTGCAACTTCTTGAGGGATGACTTGAAGTTCACTTTCATCCTTGATATCACACTCCACTTTATGTTTTTTAGAATCATCAACAACCTCATGATAAGATATGGAGTCTTTTTCAAATACCTATATCTTCAAGTCTTGGCCACATTCCTCATGGACAACTACAAAATAATCTTTAATATGTTTCTCTTCATTCTAGAAGGTAGAATTGCCTTTGTGTTCACTAAGGGGAGTCCCTATGGTGATTTCTTCTTCATAGTCACTCATGACATCTTCTTGATCAACTATGACTTGAGATCTTTCCTCTTCATTTTCTTCCCTCAAAATGGCCTCTTTCTCAATAAGGCGTGAGGTGGTAGGTTGATGGATAGGATCATGAGTTAGAGATGGAGTGTGAGGTGTAGAAGAGAGTTTTTCAGTGGACTTAGGAAAGAGAACTTCACTAGTAAGCTCATAGGGAAGTGACAATTTGGGCTAGTTGGAAGAAAAAACACCTACATCAGTAAAACTTTCACATTGCCAATAGCATCCTTGGGGCTCTTTAATAATAACATGTTCATTTTTAGGTTCATTTTCTTCCCACATCCTCATCCTAATTATTGAGCATTCGACACACTTATTTGCCAAGTGTATCTATTCTTTGATCTCCTATTGAGTTCCTTATATCTCTTGAAAACTCTCCAAAACCTACATACAACTTTGGGAAACACCTCTTAACCATTCCATGAGATGATTAGGGAGAACATCATACTCATCATCCCGTATTCTCATATTCTCTTTATTAACTGTTGGTCAAAATTGGCCTACATACAAAAATTTTGCCTAGATGGATCTAGAAACTCTCTTGGACCTTTTAGTAACCTTATACCCCTATTATTAGTCCCTTTGTGGTCCTAAATTGATGATGCAGTGTAGTATTCAGGGAGGTCCTGGTGTGGTGTGAGAAGCTGAGCAGAGTTCTAGTTGAGTGAGCATCTAGGGGCATGAAGGATATTTGACACATTTAGAAGCTTTCCTAAGGTTTTTAGAATTGAATAATATCATCAAAATTTTTTTTGAATAATTGGACTAGTTGTCAGCCTTGAGAAACCACTTCAAAGTTGAAAATTTAGATTTCAAGGACAAGTCCCTAAACGTTTAAAAACTAGTTCTATGTACTTTTGTTGATGCCATGAAATAATATTTAAAGGGGATTTGATGCATAAAAAATTTACCATATTTTATCCCTATCATAGGGGAAGAGCCTTGAAAAAGGAATAGGGTGTGTGAATAGAGGAGAGTATTGTTTGAGGGCCTCCAAGTTTCATTTTTATTCATTGTGATCATTCAGTGTATTCTACAGGGTTTGAGTGTTAAATGATCTTCACACCTTGAGATAGAAATGAAAGGTCTAAAATTTATCATGGAACATCATGGTATCTTCCCAAATTTTAATAAATCTTGTCCCAAGAGTTTTCATACATGTAAAGGGCAAAAAATCCATTTTTTGGTTTTCTAGGCCTAAGAGCTAAGAGAGGCCTAGAATGCCAGAAGAGAAAGGGGTGAAATAAGTAATTTACTTGGGATTTATGACATGAATTTTTTATTATAGTTTTTATCATTTATTATACACAAAAACCTCTCTCATTTTCCTTAGTTCACCCATATAACTCAAGAACCATCATCAAAGCAAAAATAGGGCAACAAGCTTGCACTTTTTTGTTATTTTCTGTTTGAGAGATTGGTAATGTTTTAATGATAACTTACAAATTTTATAGGTATTAAAAATTAATACCTATCCAATTAATCTAAAATTATGTCTAGATGAGGCCTATAACTCATTTTAACCCCCCCAATCCAAAACAGGGTCTAAGAAAGAGCATGAGAGAGCTAATATGGAGCTTCAAGAAGAAAATGGATGTTTTAGGTGCATGATTAATTTTAAAACATGTTTGTATGATTAAAATAAATTAATAAACCTTATAAAAATTCTCATCTGGTCCAAATAATGTCATAGGATGGTTATCAAAGAGAAATTTCAAGTTCTTATATCTCTATTAATGGAGTTTTTGATCAAAACCAGGTCTTAAAGTGAGAATTTTAGGGTTAAAAGGGGACATTTATGGGATTTAATGTGATAAATATCATCTCTAAGATAAATTATCATTATTTAAAAATGTTTATCAGGCCAAGAGAGGCTCAGTTTAGCCCAATTTAGCATAAACACACACCTACATACTATTGATACATACAAACAGGGTTCGTAAGGAAGCATGGGAGGTTGACGGAAAATAAATGAAGAGTGTAATGATGAAAGTATGATATAAATGAGATTTTAAAATAAAAATAATCATGTTATATCAAAAAAAAAATCAAGGATAAAGAAAACTCAATTGTGATTTTTGACCAAGCAGACACATGTCACTACCTTTTGCCAAAATGGGCCTATAAGGCAAAATATGCAGGATCCAATCACAAATTTTGGTGTAGAGGATAATTATAACATAATATACCCATTAAAAATCATTTATAATTTTTTTTCACAATGTTAAATATTCAATATTTTGGTACAATCAACCCTATGTCAAATCACAGTCAACATTAGAGCATACCTTGGAGAAATTGGCCATTTTGGGACATCTACATGTTGAGTCAAAGCATGTAATTTGGTGAGTATGGTATAAATATAATAAATAATAATAAAATAAAATCATAAAGCTCAAATAAATAGTGAAATTTCCCACTATTTTGACACGGTCCATTGCTAGTCAAGAAGGTAGCCATTGGAGACCAAATAAAGTTTTGTCAATTATGAATGCCAAGAAGCAGTTTAGGCCTTAGAGAAGTTTTATAATGGTATAATATTATTTTTTAAACCTATATTTTCTTATGGTAGTGATCAAATTCAGGGGTTTCATGCAAATATTTGAATAAATTCAAGTTCTGGCACGAAGGATTCATGAAGGCAGCGTAAGGTAATTTTTTGTAAAAAGGGTTTATAGGACAAAGTACATGTCCAAATGACTAAAAATTTGGTAAGTTTAGTCATAATGAATATTATATAAATATAAATTCTCATAAGTTTCATGTGATTATGGTAAGTGCTCACTATTTTGTCATAGTCCCCCCTATGTCTCATAATGGTCACTATTCATGCAAGCATACTTTTTGGAGTTTTAAGGTGTGTTTCAATTTTCCAAGTTTAGGTAAGTGTTTGAACGGCATGGTAAGATGTTTTTAATCTTATTAAACATATTTTTATGTTTTTCACACTTAAAAATCCATGCAAACACATCGTCAAGCTCAAATCCCCACAGGCATCCTCAAGGCATAAAAGGCAAGGTTGAGTTTTGATCATTTAGAGAGTTGTAATGAGGTGTTTTATGTGTCATTAATATGTTTTCAATAAAATGAGAATATGTTTAAATGGTTTGTATAGGTTATCCTACCCATAAAGTGTTATCCAATGGTATTATATGAGCTCTTTCAATCCATCATTGCCTGTTAGTACTCAGGAAATCAAATTTTGGGCCTCTAAATAAAAAATTGCAGGTTTGGCCTCCATTAATGGAGACTTGAGAAAAATTTCAGGTGTAATAATGGCCATGTAATGACCCAAATATATAATAATACCTCCTCAAAATAAATATTCAAGTCTTTGGAGACTCCAACAAGATTCTAGCTCATAGGCAAGCTTCAGGGTGAAGGATCTCATGGTGGCCTAGGTTCTCAAGGGGTCTCCAATGGTGGAGTGCAAGATAAAGGAAATGTTTTGAAGGTATAATGGTGTCAAAATGAGGTAAAGGGATACATATAAACATGAATTTAGACTTAGTTCACTTTATGTTATCCCAAGCAAAATATGTTATCTTCACTAACCACTAGTGGTCAAGGGTGATTTCGAGATGATGTTAATGGTCAAGGGTAACTTATAAAAGATGATAATGGTCAAGTATGGTGTGCTATGAAATTGGAGAGAGTAGAGAGGAGTTAGATAGAGATTATATATGATTTAATGATTTTTCCAAAGTGATGAGATAATGACATCATTAATTCAAGTTGAAATTAGAACATAAAGTGCTCTAATGAGTAAACTTAAGCTTTTTTAAGCCTTTTGAAGCAAAAAAGTGCAGGTAAACGTAAATTTGAGGAGATAAAGCATGGAAAGAGTAGCCCCATATCTCCTCCTACATTGGGATGAGTAGTGTGAATCCTTGCAAGTGGATTCAAGTCTTTTTTTAACCCTTCTACCCCTCTCTTTCTTTCCTTTTCTATATAAGACCTCTCATTTCTTGTTGAAAGGCATGCTTCATGCTTTGGCAAGGGGAAACTCTGCCAAGTTTTTGTAATGAGATAGCCTATTGAAGTTAATAATATTTATTACCTTATACTATGCTTGCATCTTTGTGTGTATTATGGTTTGTTTGATGAGGATCATGTGGTGGGAGTTCTCCCCTTGATTTTTGTCCTCTCCCTTCACCTTTGTGCATGATGGATTTGATTTTACAAGTATTTAGTCATGTTTATTAGTCATAGGTCTCATGTATGATGTGAATGAGTCCATTCCTTCATATTTTATCCCATTTCTATAAGCTTTTTGAAGAATTAATTATGCAAACTTAGGTAGTTTTAGGGTTGTGTGAATGATAGATCTTTTGGATTCAATTGTGTGTGTTTTAATGTAGTTGGAGTATCATTATATGGTGTAACACCTTTCCTTATGTTTCAATTTCTTCATTTTCCCATTATAGACCCTTTCCTAAGTCATAGAATCAGTGTACTAAGAGCTTAAATGATACACCTAAGGAGTTGGCCCATAACCCAGAGGTTCAATCCCACAATAGGACAACCACAGCCTGGGGTTGTTCCCATTTTGTATTTGGGAGTGAGAGAGCTTGAATAACTCTCCCACAAGGGTGAAATTCTATGCTACAACAATTTTTGGCATGCTTTATGGGACTATGTTATTCACTAAGTGAAGAGTTTTAGTGTTCTCTTCATCCAATCAGCCTTTGGAGGCATTCAACAAACATCAATGGTGACTCTGAGAATTTATCAGCTGGTTTAAAGTAGTCCACATGATTGATCATCATTATCCAGTATATATAATCAATCATATTTTGATCAAAATTCTCATTCTCTGCCTCAACATTATTCATATCAAGTTATCAATGTTTATGGCTTTGCCTCAAGTGGTTCTCAAGATTCATATGGGTAGAATTCTCAGTCTTGAAATATCCTTAGTTTTTCTCCAAACCAATCCATTTCAAGTTGGAGGCAAATGCTCCTAGGGTATCAAAAGTACATGATGGAACTTAATACACATAGAGGATATGGTCAAGATATCCTTGACCACATCATTCATGACATAAGAGGTGCATTACAACAAATGAAAGAGAAATGGACACCTATTGAGAGGGAAAATTGAAACAACCTCTCAAATGAGATGTTGAATGTGAGTCATTATATCTAAAGCATTGAGGATAAACTAAAAAAGCCTTAAAGAATAGCAGGTCCAATTCCAATAACCTTATATTTCTTCATATATACCACCTCAAAACTCATATATATCACCCATCTTCCCCAAAAGGCCACTACAAGTGAAACCCCTTATGTTCCAAGTTCTTCAAGTGTACCTCAAACCTTCCCTTCTTGGAATTCAATTCAAGAAAGATTTCAAAGAAAGGGGGTAACTATTATAGATCAACCTGTCTTTGAGATCCAAGATCCCACTTATCTTCCTCGAGAACCCTCATGTACATTGTAACAGCCCTCTTGTGTTCCTTATCTTCATAAGGCCCCTGACCAACTTAAATAGAATATTTTCAAAGAAAACATAGATAAGCATATCAAAGAGTTAGATTTGAAGATGAAAAAAGAAGAAGAGAGTTGAAATCAAGAAAGGGAAGTTATTTCCCACATGTTCCCCTCATGGGAGTTAGTCCATAAAGGCTTTCAGAAGGAGGAGGTATCAGTGATGAATGTCCAAGAGCCAATTTGGAAAAAAGAGGCTACTCCTAATACCTTTCCTTCATGGGAGTTAGTCCAAAAAGGCTTTCAGAAGGAGGAGGTGTTAGTTGAGACAATCCAAGAAGTAGTTTTTAGGAGTTGGTTGTGCCAAGTCAAGCAACCATAGCTCAGCTCAATGAGTTTGCTCCACAAGATTTTTGAGATTCTTTTTCCCTCCCTCAAGAGCCACCAAAGAGACCACTCAAAGTACCTAGTTGGAAAGACACTCTCTCAAGCTGCAAGCAAAGTGAACTTTTTCACCCTCCCACCATCTCCCTCTTGAATAAGGGGTCTATTATACCAATCCATGGTGAAGAGGAAATGCTTGATGAGTTTGCAATGATAGAGCCACAAATAATCCCTCAGGATGGTACTATGAATGAAGGAATGGAAGACCAAAATGAGTTTGTAGAGGTTGATCTATCACAAGAGGTAAATTTAATTAAAGGTAATATTGATGCCTTCGTACTTAAAGAGATGTGTATTCAATTTGCAGCTGAGAGCAAAAGAGATTTTGATTTATTTCAATAACTTCAATTTCATATGGTTAAAGATGAAGATGAGCAAGGTGAAGAAATTGATATGGTTGGAACAATCAATAAATCAGTCAATCATGTTAAAGAGGTCATAGATGATCTAGAGAAAGAAATGGAAGAGAAATTCTTAGAACATCTTGGTGAGGTTCAAGAGCTTGATGCAGCTCATTTGCAATCAAATGTCCTTAATGATGCTTCAAATGTGCAAGAAACGGTTGAACAAGGTAACTATAAAGACTTGTTTGAAGTGTTAGAAGCAAGCTATATGTTATTGTCAGGTAATTATGAGTTGACTAAGGTAATTGGAGGTAGCCTTGGTGACCCAATTAGTAAGATATAAGTGGTGGATGAACAATTAGAAACTCCTCAAGAGGCTACTGAGAACCAAATGTGCCACTTCAATCAACCATGGGTAAATAAGGTTGTAGTTGTTGATCAATCACGAGATGAATTATCACTTGAAGGTAGTACTGATGTTTTTAGGTTTGAAGAATATTGTTCAAATCAAGAGCCTCAAATGACTACCCCTCCTACAAATGACCAAGAGGAAGTTGCCTTTTGGGATGAATTAGAACTTTTTTACCTAAGCCTAGATAGTCAACCTTCACATTCAAAAGAGCCATCAAGTGAGAAAATTACAAGTAAACCTATGGTGACCCATGAAGCAAGCTTTGAAGACTTGGAACAATATGTATACATTAGAGATATGTTTGTCCCTTTTCATCCACTTGAGAGCATGTCAATAAAATTGAAAATCAAGTGGCTCAATGTAAGATTGGCACCAAGTACATTGACACCCAAGCATGCTCTCTCACACCATAACCCATTTCATGAAGGGAGTGATCCAAGAACCTTTCCTTTTGATCTAGGAAGAGGATAAATCTTCAGGTTAGTTGTACATAGTAGCTTGTGTTTTGTTTTCCCTAAGTGCCTCGTGCACATCCTTTTTAGTTGTGTGTTTCCATTCCCTAAGTGCCTTGGGTACAGTGTTTTGTTTTTATTATTATTTTTTATTAAAAAGGAGGTTTTGGGAAAGGTAAAAACTTGTATCAGTTTCATATCATCTAGAAAATAAAGACTTATGACCCTGTATGCCCAATAGATCGACAAGACAACTAATCTTTTGTATAACAGGTATGCAATTCCAAGAGGTCACCAGAAATGTTGGCCAAAATTGGCCTACAAAAAAAAATTTCACCTAGATGGATCAAGAAACTCTATTGGACCTTTTAGTAACCTTATAAACCCATGATTGGTCCCTTTGTGGTCCTAAATTGATGGTTCAATGTAGTATTTAGGGAGGTCCTGATGTGGTGTGAGAAGTTGAGCATAGTTTTGGTTGAGTGAGCATCCAGGGGCATGAAGGAGATTTGACACATTTTAAATATTTCCTAAGGTTTGTGTAATTGAATAATATCATGAATTTTTTTTGAATCATTTGGCTAGTTGTCAGCCTTGAGAAACCACTTCAAACTTGAGAATTTTGATTTTAGGGACAAGTCCCTAAAAGTTCAAAAACTAGTTCCAGGTACTTTTGTTGATGCCATGAAACAATATTCCAAGATTATTTTATGCATAAAAATGTTACCATATTGTATCCCTATCATAGGGGAATAGATTTGCAAAAGGAACAGGGTGTGTGAATAGAGGAGAGTATTATTTGAGGGCCTCTAAGTTTCATTTTTATTCACTGTGATCATTTAGTGTATTCTATAGGGTTTGAGTGTTAAATGACCTTCACACAAAAATATAGAAATTAAATGTCTCAAATTTATCATGGAACATCATGGTATCTTTCCAGAGTTTAATCAAGCTTTTCCCAAGAGTTTTCATACATGCAAAGGGCAAAAAATCCATTTTTTGGTTTCTAGGCCTAAAGAGCTAAGAGAGGCCTATAATGCCAGAAGAGAAACGGGTGAAATCAGTGATTTAATTTGAATTTATGACCTTAAATTTTTATGATAGTTTTAGGTATGGATGATACATAAAAACCTCTCTCATTTTCCTTAGTTAACCCATAGAAATCAAGAACCATCATCAAAGCAAAAATAGGGTAGTAAGTTTGCACTTTTTTGTTATTTTTTATTTGAGAGATTGGTAATGTTATAATGATTATTTAAAAATTTTCCATGTGTGACCCATTAATAAATATCCAATGAATTCAAAAATAGGTCTAGGTGAGGCCTATAAGTCATTTTAACCCCCCAATCCAAAACAAGGTCTCAGAAAGAGCATGGGAGAGCTAATATGGAGCTTCAAGAAGAAAATGGATGTTTTATGTGCATGATGAATATTTAAAAATGTTGGGATGATTAAAATAAATTAATATACCTTATAAAAATTCTTTTATGGTCCAAATAATGTCAGAGGAGGGTTATCAAAGAGAAATTTCAAGTTCTCATATCTCCATTAATGGAGTTTTTAAAATCAAAACCAGGTCTTAAAGTGAGAATTTTAGGGGTCAAAGGGGAAATTTATGGGATTTAATGTGATAAATATTATCCCTAATGTCAATTATCATGATTTAAACATGTTTATCATGCCAAGAGAGGCTTAGTTTAGCCCAATTTAGCATAAACACACACCTACATACTGTTGATACATACAAACAGGGTTTGTAAAGAAGCATGAGAGGTTGAAGGCAAATAAATGAAGAGTTTAATGATGTAAGGATGGTATACATGAGATTTTAAAATCAAAATAATCATTTTATATCAAAAACCAAAAGAAGGAGAAAGAAAACTCAGTTGTGATTTTTGACCAAGCAGACACATGTCACTAGCTTTTGCCAAAATGGGCCTATAGGGAAAAATATGTAGGATAAAATTACATATTTTGGTGTAGAGGATAATTATTACCTAATATAACCATTAAAAATTATTTATAAGTTTTTTTACAATGGTAACTATTCGTTGTTTTGGTACAGTCAACCCTATGTCAACATTGGATCATACTTTGGAGAAATTGGCCATTTTGGGACATCTACAAGTTGATTCAAAGCATTAAATTTGGTATGTATGGTATAAATAACCTAAAAAATCATCCAATAACATCATAAATGTCAAATAAATAATTAAATTTCCCACTTTTTTGACACAGTCCATTGCTAGTCAAAAAGGTAGCCATTGGAGACCAAATGAAGTTTTGTCAATTGTGAATGCCAAGAAGTAGTTTAGGCCTTGTATAATTTTTATAATGGTATAATATGATGTTTAAACCTATATTGTTCTATTTTAGTGATAAAATTCATGGGTTTCATGCAAATTTTTGAATAAAGTCAAGTTTCAGCACGAAGGATTCATGCAGGTAGCTCAAGGTAATTTTTGGTAAAAGGGGTCTACAGGGTAAAGTACACATCCAAATGACTTGAAATTTGGTAAGTATAATCCTAATGACCTATTATATGCATATAAATTCTATTAATTTTCATGTGATTATTTTAAGTGATCTTTTTTTTGTCACAGTCCTGCTATGTCCATAATGGTCACTATTCATGCAAGCATACTTTTTGGAGTTTTAAGACATGTTTCAGTTTTAAAAGTTTAGGGAAGTGTTTTAAAATAATTTTAATATATATTTAATCTTATTAAACACATTTTTATTGTTTTAACACTTAAAACTCCATGAAAACACATCGGTAAGCTCAAATCCCCACATGTATCCTCAAGGTATAAAAGGCAAGGTTGAGTTTTGATCATTTAGAGAGGTGCAATGAGGTGTTTCATGTGTCATTAATATGTTTCCAATAAAATTATAATATGTTTAAATGGTTTTTATAGGCTATAATTTCCCTAAAGTGTCATCTAATGGTATTATATGAGCTCTTTCAATCCATCATTGCTTGTTAGCACTCAGAAAATCAAATTTTAGGCCTCTGAATAAAAAATTGCAGGTTTGGCCTCCATTAATGGAGACTTGAGAAAATATTCAAGTGTATTAATGACCATTTAATGAAAAAAATATATAATAAGACCTCCTAAAAATACATATTCAAGTCTTTGGAGACTCCAACAAGATTCTAGCTCATAGGCAAGCTTCAGGGTGAAGGATCTCATGGTGGCCTAGGTTCTCAAGGGGTCTCCAATGGTGGAGTGAAAGATAAAGGAAATGCTTTTCAAGTATAATGGTGTCAAAAGGATGAAAATGGATACATATAAACATGAAATTAGACTCAATTCACTTTATGTTCTCCCAAGCAAAATATGTTATCTTCACTAACCACTAGTGGTCAAGGGTGATTTCAAGATGATGTTAATGGTTAAGGGTAACTTATAAAAGATGATAATGGTCAAGTATGGTGTGCTATGAAAATTTGGAGAGTTGAGAGGAGTTAGATATATCTTCTATAGGATTGAATACTTTTTTCCAATTGATGAGATAATGACATCATTAAGTTAAGTTGAAATTAGAACATAAAGTGCTCTAATGTGCAAACTTAAGCTTTTTTAAGCCTTTTGAAGCAAAAAGGTGTAGGTATGAACCCCATATGAAGCCAATTTGAGGATATAAATCATGGAAGTATGAACCCCATATCTCCTCCTACATTTTTATGATTATTTTGAATCCTTACAAGTGGATTCAAGTCTTTTTGGAACCCTTCTACCCCTCTCCTTCTCTCCTTTTCTATTTAAGACCTCTCATTTCTTTTTGAGAGGCATGCTTCATGATTTGTAAAGGAGAAAATATAAAAAAAATAATAATTAGATAGCCTATTGAAGTTAATAATATTGATTACCTTCTAATATTCTTTCATCTTTGAGTGTATTATGGTTTGTTTGATGAGGATCATGTGGTGGGAGTTCTCCCCTTGATTTTTGTCCTCTCCCTTCACCTTTGTGCATGATAGATTTTATTTTGAAGGTATTGAGTCATGCTTGTCAGTAATAGGTCTGATGTATGATGTTAATGATTCCATTCCTTCATATTTTATCCCATTTATACAAGCTTTCTGAAGAATTACTTATGCAAACTCAGCTAGTGTTAGGGTTGTGTGAGTGGTAGATATTTTGGATTCAATTATTTGTGTTTTAATGTAGTTGGAGTATCATTATATGGTGTATCACATTTACTTATGTTTTAATTTCATCCTTTTCCCATTCTAAAACCTTTCCCAAGTCATAGAATCAACTTACTAAGAGCTTAAATGATACACCTAGGGAGTTAGCCCATAACCCAGAGGTTCAACTCGACAATAGGATAGCCACAGCCCAAGGTTGTTCCCATTTTTTAGTTTGGAGTGAGAGAGTCTGAAAAACTCTCCCACAAGGGTGAAATTATATGCTACAACATTAACTAGCAACTGTGGTATGAGTGACAACAAAGATTTGATATAGGATGTGATTAACGAAGGAGGAGGAGGGTAATGATGGAGATCAAGGCTAGATTCAAATTATTGAAATTGAGTCTATAAGAATTCACATCTTGCCTATTGATATATTTAATTATAATCCATGGAACCATCTGATTTTTCATGACAAGACTCATATGAATCCTCTTTACGTTGATAGGCATCATGGTATAATTGATATGGGTCACATTGGAATTGATGAGAAGACATTTTTTGATAGATTTTTTGATAATATTCCTCATAGGGTTGTCAAAAAACATGATTTCTATATGGGGAAGGAAATGGAGGAACATAGGTCTGCCATGGCTCATAGGATTGGTAGCCATTGTGATAGGACTGTTGAGGAAAATAATATAGTTCATAAAAAGGCTGATAGAGATGTTCATGATAGGGGTATTCATCATATCTATTCATATCAACCTCATATTTTAAATGAGATGTAATTAATAATAAAAACCTTCAATAAAATATACTTGGGATTCTTAAAACCAAAAGTTTTCATTTAGATTTTCCGTTAGTGTTATCTTACTTGCTTCTAAAAGATGATTAGAGGAAAGACACACCAACAATATTTCCATTCTCTTAGACCTTGGTCCCATCAGGCATACCAAAACTATTATCACCAAATATTTCACCCTAGAGGAGGGTTTTAAATCCCCCTAGAGATTTGGTAAACATGGAAATACTTCAATCCACCTATATTATAAGTAGACCTTTAGGTTTAAGGTCTAGCTCCCTGAATATACCTTAAAGTACTTATCACCTAATTAACTATTTGATTGTGGGAAAATGGATATATGTTTGCATAAAATGAAACTAATATAAGGGTGTGATACACCATAATAATTTCCACAAGACTATTGTACTTATTTCACAAAGAGATAAGGCCTACAACACTAGTTTAAAGTCCTATAATGCTCTAGCATTAGTATTTAACTATGAAGGTGATGCACATGAAGACTATCCAAGGTAAGTGAAACCATAGATCATTTTTCGATACTAAGGATCATTTTACACTTAATAATATATCCATACACTTAAAAACACTTCATATGACCTGCTAGAGTGAAGTCACTTGCATCAAACATGGAAGGATTGAGAGAAAGCAAGGATATATATATATATATATATATATATATATATATATATATATATCTTAACTATTCACTATACATCTCTTCACACAATTTGAAAATATGAGATATGAACTCAAACCATATTGCATTTATTGTTTTAAGGTAGATTATAATGTCAAAACTAGCAGGGCTTCACCGTACATGGTGTGGTATTAGTCTACAAGAACCAAAATGACTATTAATAGAATTTGAGAGAGAGGAGAAGAGAATGAAGTCCAAGAGTAACTAAGACATGTGTCATGCTGAGAAAATAGTTACACATGTATGAGAGAGTAATATTTAATATACCATGTAAGGTATACTTTGGAAAATGTCCCTCAAAAGCATGAAACTCTTGAAATATGGTGTAGGACTCCTCATTGCTTGCTTAAAAAATTGTCTTCATCATTTGGCCTTCTTGGAACGTCCAAAAACTTATTAGGGATAGATGTGATGATTTAAATGAGAGTGAGGGGTTATATACATGAAAAAAAATGCATTATTTGCATACCTAATGATCAAGATTCTTTTGGAGATGAGTTATCACTACCTGTAATTCAAATAATTCCTCTTTCACCCACACCTAAAACTTGACACCAAAAAAACCTTCAATTTTCCAATATTATCTATAAAATGGAGTGTATGATACATTTTTGGACCTATCATGGCTTTAAATTCTTTATTAAATCCTTATAAATCCATATACTTGAAGTTTTCACTCTCTCACTAGCTTGCTCACTATGCCATCTTGGACTGGTTGAATTGGAGGTATTAGCAAAAGCACTTAAGAAATTAATTAAGGAAATAAATGAATATGGTGAGTTATTTTAAGTCCAAATATCTCTCCTAAATTATATTTCATATCTTTAAACCCTTTTGTACCTAAACAATACACAAAACTATCAAAAAATCCCTTTTATACTTTGTCCATACAGGTATGGCAACATTCAAGTTGATAGGGAGGATCCATAGAGAGTCTTATACAACCTCCAACCATTTTCAAAGCCATTATATGCCATATATATGTATCTCCTTCCTCATTTTCCCAATCAATTCTTTGATAAGGGTTTGAGAGGGTTTAGAGCAGTTTTGACCTTTAGTGATTGTTCATAAAGTTCTGACATTCAAACTCTAAATAAATTATTAAAAATGATATGTTAGATAAAAAGGAAATTTAGGGAGCTTATCTAACATATCATACCTCCTGCTACTCCCATGCAAAGTTTCCAAGTAGATGTGATCTCTCCAAGTTGCTTACTCAAGCTTTGTCCATGCATTCTACATACCCTAAATTGGTTTGAGCCAAGAAATGGACTTAACATGATTTAATTTGCATAAAAATAGATTAAACACACCATATACCTCCCTAAAAACATTTTCCAAGGCTTTGAACTTTTCTCCTATCACTAGAAATGAAGTTGACCCTTTAGTAGGGCTTTAGACCTAATTGAAACCTAATATGTTTATTTTCTCCCATGTGGGTTTGGGCCACCATGTTAGGTTTAAAAAATTTATTTTATGGTTTTCATTGTGGTTCCATGTCTCTCACAACTTTCAATAACTTATTACAAGGTTCATCAAGTTTTCAACTCACCTTTCATCTTCTTTTATCAAAACTTGTAGGTTTTCATCCCCCTATTATATCATTAAAAGTGAAGGTATGGTCAACTTATCCAAGTGTTAGGGACCCTCTATACCAATTTTAATGGCTAGATCACTTTAATATATCCCTTAACTCCTTTAAAACCTAAGGTAGACACTTTGAACTTTGACTGTGTGAAGGCTTTAGACATGTGAGTATAGGTTGCCTGATAGAAACCTCTCCTTCCATTATTTCCATATTATAAGAGTTTTTTGAGGTGTCTAACCTCATTATTTAGTTGTTTACCATGCATCTATAATTTCAACCCTTGCCAACCTCTCCATATCATACCTTGTACTTGACTGGTATGGATTGTTGACTATGTTTTATTATTTGAGGGAGACACTTGTAGGTATTAGTACATGATTGAACCTTGAAAACAATGCCTAGAGATCTCCCTAGAGTCTTAAAACTCATTTTTTATCTATTTGGATCTATCCATCTCACGTTCAAGCCATGCCAACATCAAGAGCACCATTTCTTAGCTCACTATCATACCATAGTCAATTACAGTTGACTGTCTTGGAGAAAAAGAGGGATCCTATAGGTGGATATATATCTTAGAACCTATTCTACATGACTTATTATCCTTATGATATCCTTTAGAGGTAGCTTTCACTAGAAAATTTTTGTATCTCCATGTCTAAGTTCACATTATAGACCTATAGGAGTTTCTAGTCATATGTAGCCAAGTTGTCTTAGGGTCAAGCACACCTATAGGTATTGATGGGGTTAAAAACATAGTATTACAACCTTCATTGATGCTTGTTAAACCATAAATGAGCCCTTTAACTTCTTAGAATCATTTGTCATAGTGATAGGTTCTTACCTTACCATCCTTGGATGTAGAGGTCACTTGGAGCCAAAATCTTGTAGACATCACTGCAAAACTATAGTGAACAAATGTCAAAAATGGAGGCCTTCAAACACCATGATCCTCTAGTCATACATACATTCCTCTTTACATGGATATTCCCCTAGGATAGGGCTACAAGGTAGATGCATCAAAACTTGGTCAAATTGCTTGAAACATTGTTATATATTAACTCCAAAAGCACTAAGAGATTTGTTTTGGAGTTTTTAGGGATTTTGTCCCTAAAGTTTAGTCCTCTAATCTAAAGATGGTTTCTCAAATATTATCTACCAACTCATTGTATTAAACATGTATTTCATGCTATCATTCAAATATCCAAACTTCATGAAAGCTTTTAAAACATGTCTACATGCCTTTGATCAACATTTATAAGTCTCTGTCAATACCACATATAGGTGGACATTCCAATGTGCAAGTAGTGGATTAGACTATAGACAATATTCATGAATCTAACCTTAAAACTAGTTTTTTACTCTCTCAAAATGTTTAAATGGGATTTTAAAATGTTTCAAGTCTTGGTACAAGTTTCCATATCCCATTTCAATGTGAAAATTCCCTAAGAGCACCTCCAGGTGTACAAACGGTAACAAACAAGGCAATGATTATTGAGATAACTAAATTTTATGGTGTATAGGCTTGAAAATAGTTTACAACCTTCTCGAATATGGTGAAATAAATGCTAAAAACCTTGATACACTTCAAAGTAGTTTCAACACCCATTTAGACATGATATCCTTATGCAGGCACATGTAGATGCTCATTTATGGCGGATGACTGTGTATGTGTGTTGTATATGACTATCATAGTCCCTTATGTGCTATTTAGAGGATATAAATTTATTTTTAATTCTTTTAAGAATTTATAAAAATTCCTTGAACTCTTCATTACCTTCTATGGATGTTTTCACACTTCAAGGCACCATGACTACAGTTGGAAACAAGCAGAGGGTTGATTATGTTTTCATATGACTGTGTCCTTGCTCAATACATGATCTTGAGAGACCTATATTGGAAATAAGGTTATTTATATGTCATTAAAAACATTAATCATATCATATCACATTCATATAAAACCATTGTAGAGAAAGAAACCTTCTCCAAGTGATGAAACTTGATTACAACCTCACTTGGTAAGATCAACCTATAATTTAAACTACTTGACCCATAAAATAAATTATAATCATGAAAAAAAACATGGGAAACATAATATAAGGAATTATACTCTCTTAAAAATCAATTTCATCAGTTATATTGTACAAATAAGCTCATGCAAGAGGAAAGCCTGTATGATATGGGAAACAACAAGCAAAAATAGACAATCAACTTATAAAGGATGGTTAATAAAGAAAAAGTGACAAATAATTGAAATATTGATATAAAAATGAATTATAATGAGTTTAATATCACCCCTCAAAGGTATTTTCCCTAGTACTTCTCCAACTGGCCGTATCAAGAAGAAACATGTTGACTAGTTTTGCATGTCTAATGGAGTGATGGAAGACCAAAACAATTTTTAGCCATTTTTGAGAATTATAAATATATAAATATTTAAATTATTCCAAATAATTTTATTATCCATCCCAAAAGCTATTCCCGTATGCCACTCTCCTCACGGGCTATACAACTTCAAAAACTCCTTATCTACTTGTTTTCTTGATTTTAATTAACACCTACAATATTTTTAGTTAGAGGCTAACATATCTAATAGGAATAACATGAGGGAAATTTTAAGGAATTATATAACACTTTTATTTCTCAAAAAATTGAACCACCTTCATAGATGACCCATATATGGCCCTTAAATGACATAAAATGACATAAAGATTAAATGTGACTATGACCAAGGATAATACCACATTAAAACATATCAAAAGGATTATGACACACCTTATGACATTATAATATACCCATATACAATTTTTATACTATAGGGGTGTTGACATATTTTGACTTGTGTTCAAAATAGTTAACAATACTAAAAAGTAGAAACAGACATAGTTGTCCAAAAAAAAGTATAATAAAAATGTAGAAATGGATGCATTTGTCCAAAAAATGGAGGTAAAACAATGGAAAATTTGAAAATAAACCAATGAAATTATATAAATTTAAAGCAATGGTGTAAAAATGGTAATCCATAGCCACTCAATCATACTATTTTGTTCTAAATATATATAAAACTTAAACAAAATAGTGCTAGCATGTTTTAAGATGTGAAGAAGAAGGAACATAGAAGGGGAAAAACATATTTAGAATCAAAATTTCCTATCAAGGGGGGAAATTAAATGGGTGGTGGGAAAAAATGAAGGAGAAATCAAGGTAGAGAATCTCTTTATCTAAGTCAAGACACTTAAGTTAAGTTTGTCAAAATAAGAGGACTTTCAACATTAAGGACTGTGAAGAACTTCTCCTAACCACACAAATATTGAGTCACCAAATTAAGTATGAATATCATCCCTTGAAGGATATATGCATGAAAATTAAAATATACCTACCTTCCCATAACGTTTTCCTCATTCCTCAGGACCCCTTACAGATCCATCTATCTACTACAAAGATTGTGTACTTGCATGAGAAAGTAACACCAATAAATTATTTTTAATATTCCTATCCCAATCTACTGGCCTACCATACCCCAATGGACCTCAACTATATCATGAGTCCAACTGTGGAGTTTGATATTTTATTGGAGATAGGGGATGTGTTATGAATCATGTCTTTTGGTGTGAATTTGACTTTTGACTTTGTATGTTTCCTTTTGTTCAATGACTTTTGTTTTAAATGATTTGGATTTCAACTTTTTATGGATTTTTCTATTCCTCCTCCATATGGATTCAAAAATACAAACATGCGTGATAAAAATGACTATCATTTAAAAACTTTGGACTTGGTTGCTAGAAAAGAGAACTTAGAGAGCATGGTGTCTAAGAGTCTTGTTTATACAAGTGAAATAAAAGTGTTATCTTGAATTAGACCTTATTTTATCTAAAGTGTAATGAAAGGAAAAGAAATCAAGGGGATTGAACATGAAATAATTTGAATTAATTCAAATCACAAAAAATGTGACAAAGTGAAAAGGGATATAATAACATGTAAGTATGCTTACTTATCATAAGAATGTATAGAAGTGTAGGAAAACATGCTAACATAATTTGTTATGCAAGTTGTATCTATAAAAGAGACAAAAATCAAAGCTGAGAATATTAGATCACAAACTAGTAACCATTTCTTAACATTCTAAAAAAGGAACACTTGGTTGGACAAAGGTGTTTTTGGAATAAAATGGTGATTTTATGAGGAGAGTTTGATCCTACCCATGGTGTTACACTGTAACTCATAAAATAAAAAACTAAGAGGGTGTAATAAAGACAAAAATGATGTTTGTGAGGAGGACCTGGTCTTATCCATGGTCTTACACTGCAACTCATAAAAGAGAAAAAATAAAAAAGAGTAAACAAAGCATGTGAAAATAAAGATGGTAGAAATGGTATTTGTGAGGAGGGCCTAGTTCTATCCATGGTATTACACTAAAAATCACAAAATATAAACCCAAGAGGGTTGAAAAAGAATTGGAAAATAATAATTCAATGAAAGCAAAAGGAATTCATGGAGGATGACTGGGTCCTATCCATGGTATTACAATGTAATTTATGAGAAAAATAAACCAAAGGACCAAGAGAAGGAACTAAGGTTTGTGAAAAGATAAGACTACTACAGAGGGTGAGACCCATGTAGAAATATTTCAAAAATAATGTTAGTAGGATGGCATATAGAAAGGATGATAAGAAGTGAAATATCTGAGAAAAGTTCTTCTTCAATAATTATTCATTAGTGGGCACTTTGAAAACATGGCCTTCATTATTTGGAGGTGATAGGTGTTAGGACCAAGAATATCTTTCACTAAATAAGGGCCCCACCACTTTTGGGTGTATTTTCCTTCTTTATCATGGGTATAATCTAATTTAAGGACAAGATCGTGAACACTAAAAGTGCAGACTTTAACCTTTGTATTATGTTTTTTGGTGAAATGGGCCTTGTATTGGTGATTATATTATAGAGTGGATAGATGGTGTTCATTGATAAGATCAAGTTCATGAAGGTAGGCTTCATGTAATTCCTCATTGGTAATGATATCATGAAGAGATATATGTAAATATGGAAGCTCAACTTCTAATCTTAGGACATACTCAAAACCAAAGACTAGAAATAATGGTGTTACCCTAGTGGCATTATGAATGCAAGTACAATAGGCCTAAATTGTAGAATATAAATGAAGATTCCAATTTGTGTGGGTTTCACAAATGGTCTTTTAAAGGATTTTATTTGTGGCCTTAGTCTGTCCATTATATTTTGGATGGTAAGGTATGGAGAATTTGTGGGATATTTTGAATTTAGCACATAACTGCTTCACATCCTTGTTTTTGAAATTACCACCATTATAAAAAATGACAGTATGGGGAACTCCAAAATGAGAAATGATTTGGTTAAGGATAAACTTGTAAATAGTATTTCTCATGAATTGATGAGGAGAATGGATTCTACCCATTTGGTGAAATATTTAATAGTCATGATGATAAAAACATGCCCACCTTGTGATCTAGGTAGCTTACCAATGATATCTAATTCCCACATGGAAAATGGCCAAGGATATTCCATAGTTTGGAGCTTGATAAGTGGTTAATAGATTAGATCATCATGAATCTAGTAAGGACTACACTTTTTAACAAACTTGATAGCATCCTTTTTGATAATAGGCTAAAAGTATCCCATACATAGGCATTTATGTGTTGTAGCATGTTCAATATAGTGACCACCAAAAATTACCCCATGTGTTTTTTCAAGGAGAGGATGGACATCTTATTTCAGTACACAGTGGAGTAGGGTACTTTTGGCATTGCAATAATAAAGGGTATTATATCAAAAGACATATTTAAAAGCTTGTTTGTAAATTCTAGTATTTTTGTGAGAATATGAATCCAAAGGATAAGTTTGATGTTTGATAAATTGGATAATGTCTTTATACCATGGTGATGCATAAAATACATTAATACTTTCCCTCTATACCTTATTCCCACATACACACACTATGAACTTAGTTACTTGACTGCATGGTCACTCAGTAGTTATATTCTCACTGTCTACTTTCAATAGTCTCAAACCTCTCCCAACCTTCTATAACTCTTATTCCAAAATACAAGACCCATCTAGTGATAACTCATCTAATTACATAACTGTGCATACACTAAATTCAATCCTTATATCCCTTTCATAAGCATTAATATTTAGTATGGAAAACGTATAATTATTTAATGAAAACCAAAACTCAATTCTTGATTCCCATGACAAAATATACCTGTGTGTCAAATTTGAAGACATAAATCTTCTACTAAGTGTTATTTCCTTCTTTAGGCCTAAAGAACTAGGTCTCTTCTAGGCCTAATCCACTCCAAACCACTAGATTCTATACTTACAAATCCTTACACAATCTGTAACCATGAAAATTAGTTAGGGGATCCTTCAAATAGTTAGATTACAAAAATTTGGAAATTTTGGATGATTTAATCTTTAGATATATAAGAAACCCTAATCTAGGGTTTTGAGGGGACTATCTCAATCGAGGCTATACAAAATTCACTTGATAATGTCTTACTAAGTTTCAAAGATCCAAAATAGATTTTTAGGGTCTGTCTAGACCTAGAGCAACTTATCCAAACATTGGATTCTACTTTTCTATCCACTGCCAACATTTTCCAACTCCAAATATGTTTGACTGTGTATGGAACTATACTACCTACAGGTCTATTTCAAGGTTTTGAAAGCCCATACCATGTTATGGAAAAAACCAAAGGTTATAACATATTTCAAATGCTTCACACACACTTACCAAAACATTTCAATCTTTATTCTTTAAACATGTCCTTTTAAGAATTCAAATACTCAGTCCTCGACACCAAAGGTTTCTACAAGAAATAGGGGTTACTTTTTAGGATATATGTGATTAATAAGGCTTATTTGTTATTCATGGATCTTATAATCTCAATTATCACCCAATCTAACTTTAATCACATGTAAACCAATCTACCAAATTCAAACATTGACCCTTTATGAGCACTATCTGCAATTAGAGAACAAACAATAAAAATAGGGGGTCTATTTATGAGTATACCTAAACATCAGATGTTATCCACATTGTCTCAAGAAAATTTTAATCACAATAGAATAAAAATCCTATCCACTATCTTCCAAACATAATAATAATCAATTACACAATCACTCCTTATCAATACAACACATACAGTTGCCAATAACACATTTTATCAACCCACTAGGGGCCTATATTTCCTTTCTCTAATAGGGAACTTGCTTTCTTGGACTCATTAAAATTATCTCTTCAATCATACATGCATTATCCTAAAAACATAATTGAAAACAACTTTCAAATTCATTCTTTCATCTATCAAAACACATACAATGATAAACAATAGTAATTGACCTCAAACAGGGTATGTGTATATTCATTCATTTAAAATAGAGGTTTAAGAACACCAAAACCTCCTTCAAAAAATTTACATCATCTTCATTCCTCCATCTTTATTACAATCAAGAATTAATACCCATTCAAAAGTGACCAACTTTTTTCCTCCAATATAACTTCCATAACTATTTCTTGGGCTTATTTCCTATGTAGAGGTTTCTTGATACATAACATTATGTCTTGATTTTCACAACATGACATATCCAAGACCATGAAATTGGACTCAAGAAAAATTTGTGAACCTCTTACCATTATAAAACCCTTATACTTGTTAAATACATATTGCCACCTTTTCTACGGCATAAAAGTCCTCTAAAGGCTTAACAAAATTCAAATCCCTCAAAAGGAGATTTTGGTAAGAAATGTCCATATTCAAATTCTATACGCTATAAGATTATCTAAAGTCCACATATGGACCTCTTATGACCTATTGAACCTATGTGAAACTGATTAGACTATCTAAAGACAAACTTAAAACAATTTTGGGGTCCTTATAGGATGCCCCTACATCATACTACCATGATGAGAAATATTTACGATAGGTATGGAGTGATGCACTTGGTATATGATCCTATCTACTTATATTAAACCTCCTCATTGAAGGTGTTTGATTCCACTTGCATCTCATATATTTTAACATGTTCTTGGGCCCCACATTTAGACCTTCTTTGCTTCATCTCCTTCAATAGTATACCTACATATGAAATAACAGTGTTAAGGAAAACATAATTACTACCATCTTCTACTTGCCATGCAGGTGTATAACATTATTTCTCCTCTACAAACTAATCTACTTTATTATCTCCATCTTGAACCACTTCTATAAGTATTCAATCTTATTCCTTCATCCATGCTTCTTGTGCTTCCCATTCCTCATGCACAACATGTTTGTGTTCTTTGCATACCACATACTTGTGTAGATTCTTAGTTTGTTTCTATACATCAACTTCTTGACTTCCGTCAATTTCTTACATATCCAAAGGATGCATACTCATCTTCACTATCCCCTATTATTGATTGATTTCATGGGACTACTACATATTATCTAACTCTTAGACATTCTCTTCTTGTTCAAGACTATCAACCATTCTTTCCTTAGCTACCACAATCACTTTAGGTTTTACATGCATCTTGTTTATCTTTTACCTACTTCTTACCTACATTTAGATCACAAATCCACTCATTAAACATAAAATTTGGAGCCTTCATGGTTCTTTATAGCTTGCTTGACTTCTTTTCCAAACCACTACTCATCCATCTCAACTATAATGTCTATTACCATTCTATTGTCCTCTTTCACATAAGCTTGGCTACCATGCTTGCTTTGGCTATCTTCTTTTCAAATCACTCTCATTGGTGATATTTCTTCTTTTCTTTGATGAATATTTTATATCACCTTATATTATTTCTCATCCTCTTTCATGTCCATATTTTTAGACTCACAACTCCTCATATTAAATAACTCAAGACATCTTTGTCTTCTTCTTTTGGTGCTTTAACCAAACCCAAAATCTTAATGGCCTTGCTATAATACTGCCTTTTTGTCATCATCATTATCCTCTCATCTCTTCTATCTTATTCAACCTTCAATGGGACAAGTATGTGTATCTCCTCATGCTACTTGATGGTATAGGTGTTAGCTTATCCATCATGAATTGCATGCCTATCAAACTGCCATGGTCTCCCTAATAACAAATGATAAACATCTATAGGAATAATGTCACACAACACTCTATCTTTGTATCCTCCTATCTTGAATTCAACCTAGATTTACTCACTTACTAGGAGTTGATGTCATTTTTTAACCCATTCAACCTTGTATGGTTGTGGATGTGGCATCCTTTTCAAGCCCAAATTCTACACCATCTATAAAGACATAATGTTATTATTACTACCTCCATCAATGACTAAATTACAAAATTTACCTCTTATCTTACACCTATTTTTGAATAGGATTCTTCTTTTGGATAATTCACTAACTTACCTTTGTTGTATTAAGATTATCCTCATGAGTAATGACTCATTCCTTTCATGTCCTCTCTCCCCATTATCTTCTCTTACTCTCTTCTATTGCATACTACTACCAACACTTAATGGACAATTTATTGCCCTGTGTCCCTCTCTATGACAATGCCAACATTATCCCTAAAATATTTGTCTTAGTCTACCTCTCATGTGACCTTTGTCCCTTCTCATTAAGCCATCTAAAAATGGTCTGATATGCCATGTATGATGTTGTCCCATGCCATTTTTTTGAGCTACTACATGTACTTGTGGTCTTTCTTGAACCACATCTACATTTCTTCTTTCATTCATCTTTGGCTACAAAGGTGCTACTTGACCTTGTTGAATATCATATCCTTCATCTCTCTCTATTTATACTCTTTGTTTACTCTCTCTATGAGCATCCTCAATAGCCTCCATATTCATAACCAATGGAGCAATCAACTGTGTCATTATCCTGACCAAATCATCATCTCTACTAATCCTTTCCATGGAGCATTGTCCTTGGTTTCATATCTTACATTGTACTTCAAAACACATGATGTCAATCTCATTCACAATCCACAAGAATATTTCACTCACTATGATACCAAAATGATGTAGAGCATACACCAATACTTTCCCTCTATACCTTATTCCCATAAACACACACTGTAAACTTAGTTACTTAACTGCATGGTCACTCAATAGATATATTCTCACTATCTATTTTCAATAGTCTCAGACCTCTCCCAACCTTTTACAAATCTTCTTCCAAAATAGAAGTCCCTTCTAGTGACAATTCATCCAATTACACAACTTTTCATACACTAAATTCAATCATTGGAACCCTTTCATAGGCATTAATATTTAGTATGGATAAATTAAAATTCGTTAATGAAAATTGAAACTCAATTATTGTTTCCCATGACAAAATATAATTGTGTGTCAAATTTTAAGACCTAACTCTTCTACTAAGTGTTATTTCCTTCTTTAGGCCTAAATAACTAGGTCTCTTCTAGGTTTAATCCACCCCAGACCATTATATTCCATACTTAAAAATATATAAACACTCTATAACCATGAAAATAAGTTATGGGATTATTCAAATAGTTAGATTACAAAAAAATGTAAATTTTGGATGATTCAATATTTAGATATATAAAAAACCCTAATCTAGGGTTTTGAGGGGACTGTCTCAGTCGAGGCTATACAAAATTCACTTGATTTTATTTTCCTAAGTTTAAAATATCTAAAATAGATTCATAGGGTCTGTCTAGACCTGGATCAACTCATCCAAACATTGTATTCCATTTTTCTCTCTATTGCTAACATTTTCCAACTCTAAATATGTTTAACTGTGTAGGGAACTATACTACATACAAGTTTGTTTTAAGGTTTTAAAATACCATACCATGTTATGGATCAAACCAAAGGTTCTCACATATTTTAAATGCTTCACAAACACTTACCAAAAACATTTAAAATCATTTCAATCTTAATTCTTTAAACATGTCATTTCAATAATTCAAATACTTAGTCCTCCATGCCAATGGTTTCTACAAGAAATAAGGGTTACTCTTTAGGATATATATGATTAATAAGGTTTATTTGTTATTAATGGATATTATAATATAAATTATCACCCAATATAACTTCAATCACATGCAAACCAATCTTCCAACTTCAAACATTGACCACCTTATGATCATTGTCTACAATTACAGAATAAATAATAAAAATAGGGGGTCTATTTATGAGTATACCTAAACATCAGATTTTATCCACACTATCTCAAGAAAATTTTAATCAAAATAGAAGAAAAATAATATCCAATATCTTCAAAACATAATAAGAATCAATTACATGGTCACTCCTTATCAATACAACACATACAGTTACCAATAACACATTTTATCAGCCCAATAGGGGCTTGTATTTCCTTGCTCTGATAGGGAACTTGATTTCTTGGACTCATTAAAATTACATATTCAATAAAACATGAATTATCATAAAAACATAATTAAAAACAACTTTCAAATTTGTTCTTTCATAAATCAAAACATATACAATGAGCAACAACAACAATTGACCTCAAACAGGGTCTGTGTATATTCATTCATTCAAAATAGAGGTTCAAGAACATCAATACTTCTTTCTTACAAAACTTGGAATCATATTCATTCCTCCATCTAAATTAAAATAAATAATGAATACCCATTCAAAATTGACCAACTTTTAACCTCTAATATAACTTCCTTAACTATTTCTTGGGTTTTTTTTCCTATGTAGAGGTTTCTTGATACATAACATTATGTCTTGGTTTTCACAATATGACATATCCAAGACCTTGACATTGGACTCATGAAAAATTTGTGAACATCTTACCATTTTATAACCCTTAGAATTTTTAAACACATATTTCCACCTTTTCTAATGCATAAAAGTCCTCTAAAGGCTTAATAAAATTCAAATCCCTCAAAAGGAGATTTTGGTAGGAAATGCCTATATTCAAATTCTATACACTATAAGACTATCTAAAGTCCACATACGAACCTAGTATGACCTCTAGAACATATGTGACACTGATTAGACTATCTAAAGACAAAATTGAAACAATTTTGGGGTCCTTAGAGGATGCCCCTGCATCACATGGGTTATGTCAAATGGTGACATCCTTAATATGATAGATAAGTGAAAATTACAATTGGATATAATATGGGGAATTTATTATTTTAATAATAAATTTATAATAATTGATAACTTGATGTAGATGAAATAAGGATGTCGAAGGAGCAAGAGAATTAGTAATAGAGTTTTTATCTATTGGGTGGGCTCAATTATAAAAGAAATGAATTCTTTGGTGAGAAAAGTGGCCATTTGATTATAAGTGATAATATTTTCAATTTTACATTGATAATCACCATTAAATTGATGGTAGATGAGTTGGGAGTCACCCAAAATGTGCAAATATGTAATATCTAAGTCAAGTGCCACTCTCATGCCTAAGATTAATGCTTCATATTCTACCACGTTATTTGTGACATCAAAGGTAAACCAAAATGCCAAATGGATAATTTTATCATGAGGAATAGTTATAATAGAACCTGACCCAACTCCCTTGAGACATTTGACACCATAAAAATGTAGGGTCCAAGTGTCTTCGTGTAATTCAACATTGATTTTAAGAAGTTCTTCGATAACTACTTTGGATTTAGTAGTATTGGGAATGACATAGGTATCTTCTCTATTATTTATTTCTAAATCAATAGTGAAGTTATTAAAGTAATATTTAAGAGAGATAGCCTGATTAAGACCTTCAGTATAGATAATTTTATCATTAGGGAGACTATCTTGAAGATAATTTGTAGTGGGTATGGGTGTCGTTACTAGTTGGGAAATTAATTGTCATTTTATAGTTTTGTATGTCATGATGAGAAGATCAAATTCAATTAAGAGAACCATCCACTTCTCAGTTCTATCTCTAGGTAAAAAGGCTTTGGAGAAAAAGTGATGAAGTGGATTGGAATGAACTATGACATAAGTTGTTTGATAGAGCATGTAGTGATGAAGTTTTTCAGCTATAAAATAAAAAGTGAGGTAATCACATTCTAATTTGGTATAACGTTTTTCATAATAGATGAGGCATAGACTAATATAATGAATAACATAATATTTTCTAGTATCATCTTGTTGGGGAAGCATTGATCCAATTGATATAGGTGGAAAATAAGTGTATAAAATTAAAGGATGATCATTATAAGGTGTACAAAGGGTAGATAGATGGAGAAATATTTATTTTATGTTCTCAAATGCCTTATGACAAGTATCAATCCATTATAAAGCATTACCTTTCTTAAGAATGGAATTAATAGATTAAAAGCAATAATCCATTTTGGGGATGAATCATTGGATTGCCCCATGCTTATTGAGGTAGGTACAAATGTTTAGAATGGAACGAAGAATAGGCATGTTAAATATGGCATTGATTTTAGTGGGATCGACATCAATATCATAAAGAGAGACTAAAAACATAAGTAATTACCAAATGTGATGCCAAAACATATTTTTAGGGATTGAGTCTAATTTTATATTTGATGAGCAATCAAAGATGATGGCAAGATCATAAATATGAGTTTTATAACTTTTGGACTTGGCAATGAGATTATACACATAGGTTTCCACAATATTATGGATAAGGTCATGAAAAATGTGATTCATAGCTCGTTGATAGGTAGCTCTAACATTTTTAAAGCCAAAGGGAATTTTAACTTATAAATAAGTGTCCCATTCCATGGTGAAAGTTATCATATGTTGGTCTTTAGGGGTGATATGAATTTGATTGTAGCCTAAAAAATAATCTATGAGAGATAAAATTTTGTATCCAACCATGGAATTGATGATGGCATCTATCGACTGGAAAATTATTCTTGGGACAAGCAAGATTGAGGTTACATAAGTTGATGCAAATGTGAATAACCATGGTAAATGTTTTGTGAATGGGAATAATGTTTGACACCCATTTGTAATAGTCCACATGTTTGATAAATTTTTCATCTAATAGTTTGATCATTTATTTATGGTATAGGGTCGAAACTTTGAGTATAAATTTATATTATTTTTTTCCAAACAAGTTTGGAATTGGGTATGTGATTATGTTATATACCACGATACTAGGATCGATGTCATGCATGTCCTCATATGAACAAGAAAAAGTATCATGATATTTATCAAAGAATAAACTAAAGATATTATGTTTGGTTGGTGTAATTTATCTAGAAATAGCTATAGGTTGAGGACATGAGGGTGTGCCATATTCAATTCTTATAGTTTCCTCAATAAGCATAGCATTTCCATCTTGAAAATTATATGGTGTTTTTGGAAGAGAGGAAATTGGATTGGTTTTAGGATCAATGTTAGAAATGAATTTTTTTAAACAAGGGGCCTTTCATTTGAAATTCCCAATTTTGTGATGTTGTTGAGGGAGTTGAGGTTCTCGAGCATGAAGTAATTCAAGGATGGCTTCATCACTAGGTAATGTAGGTAGAGATCCATAATTTTCCACATATACTTCAATATTAATTATTTTGTTACCTTGGTAATCATATTCAAAATTTATCTGACATACATCTATGAATTTGGCATCAAGAGTGATCTCTGGAGTAGGTGGAACTATGGAAGAAAGTTGATTAGATTCAGTAGATTTAGAAATAGTCATATCTTTAGAAGTGTTGATGGGTAGAGTATCTAGTAGAGTAATAAGTGGGAAATGAGTTATATAATGTTGCAAAAGTTTCAAATATGTGAAATGTAATATTTTTTCAACCACCCAAAGAGGATCAAGAAGGGGAGAATTAACTAGAGGTACATGACTTTAGGTTCTAACTCAATATCCATAGAAATGGTATGAACATCATAGTTAAAAACATGTATTTTAGCTAAGGTTTTATGATAATGTTGAACATCCAAATCTCTTAATTTAGATTGGGCCATAATGTAGTTATCATCCATCATAGGTAGGAGAGATGGCACATGCCTGTGTCTCTAATAAACTTCAAAAGGTGAGATGTCAAGGTCGCTAAAATTTTAAGGTGACATAGTTAAAGGGTCTTGAAATAACTTGGCCACTCCATAGTCATTACAAGTGAAATCATCTTTAGTATAAGATTATTTAGGTGCATTACATGAAGGAGGGAACTCAATCATCTCATAGATAAGAAGGATGATATGATCATAATGTAACAAAGAAAGAGGAAGCCACTCCAAAATGTTAGGAGATAGCTTGGTAGTATTGTATATATTTTACAAATTGTTTGCCTCATCATCATTAGAATCAACAAGAGTGCCATGTAAATGTAGATTCATATTAACAAATTTGGGTAAAGCTACACTATTAATTTTAAGAATAATGAGATTCTCATACTATAATTTAGGATTGGGAAGCTAAATACTCCATGGGTTAGGATCGACCTCATGTTTATATTGTTTTCTATTATGAATAAACTTGATACATTAGATTTTGAAAGAGGAAATAGCCCTCATGTGATGAGTCCATGGGATTCCTAGTAGTATATTATAAGATAATGTTAAATTGTGTACCAAAATCTTAGTACATATAGTTTTGGGTCAGACAGTAAAAGGGAGCCAAATAGAATTACATGGATTTTGATTGGTCTTGTCGAATCCATAGCATGTTAAATGAGTTTGCTTGAGATGATCTTTTTTATACCTAAGTTATTAAAAGAGCTAAAGATATGTCACATTAATTCCTGACCCTTCATCTACTAATACTTTGTGAATGAGGGTGGTATTAATGGCTATTTTAATCAAAGAGAGGTGGATCATTGGCTTGAAAGAGAATTTCATCATTGATCATGTCTTCTTCAAGGAACTATATGGAAGGTTTTGATTAAGGATAAATGGATTAAATGATATGAACTATTTTGGTTGAGGCTCATGAGAAGTTTTTTCCTCTTCTATGGAAGATGGTTCTTTGATTTCTTGGAGTTGTTGCATTAGAAATTTATGATGATAGGGAAAAGTGCAAACTAACTCCATGAGATGAATTTTTCAAGGCATAGAGTTAAGTTCCTCTAAGAAATTCCAATGATTTTTGGAATAAGAAGATCCAACATGAGGCTTGGAGGGTAAAATATGTTTAGGAGGAAGAGAAGTAGTTGGAGGTTCAGATTGAGGAGGTGGTTTCTTAATGGTTTTTGAAGATAGGTTAATGGTAGTAGTATCTTTGAGAATTTTCTCTTCTAATGATGGCTTATTTGGTTTGGTGATAGGATCTTTTTGGGTTGGTTTTCATTGATAACTGACATTATCTACATTTACGTATTGGGAATTGGTATAATATTGATCACAATTGGTTTTAATCACACAAATATCCATGTTTGCTTGTTGAGGGTTAGCTATAGAGAAAGTATTTGGATTGTTAGAGGAAGAATCTTTAGAGGCTTGTTTATTTTGAGAGGCATTAACATAATCTTGATGATGGATTTTAATCATGGCATCATGATTGAATAAATCACCTAACATAAAAGAAATGGAAAATTTTGTAAGCCCCTGACATGTTTTATGGGAAAGACTAATATAGGCATAAAACTAACAAAATTGATTAGGATCATACCATTTAGGTGGATTATTAGGATACATGAATGGTTTAGAAGGTGCTAAAAGTTGTTTAAATTTTTTCATGGTTAATGGAGTATGGGAAGGTTGGGATTTTTTTGCTTTGGCTACTCATGGTTTCAGTTGATGAGGATTTATAGTTATTACATCATTTGAATGTTATAAAGATCACTTGATGATTTTAGTGTTAGGTTTGAACCATTTAATTAATAAGTTTTGACATTTAGCTTGGTCAATATCATCATTTAAAGTTTGGGGAGTTAAAGTATGAACCTTTTATTGGAGTGAAGGTGTTAATATCATTATAAAAAATTTAAAAAAGTTATCATTAGACATGTTGTGATCAGCTTTGTAATCCAAATATTTCCATCATTTGATAAAATCATGAGCTGATTCGGTAGGAGATTACTTAGTATTAATGAAATGAATAGGAATTTTTTTGTGAAGATCATTATATTTGAATTCTTTACTAAATGAGTTACTAAATCCTCCAATTTACATATAGAATGTTGGGGAAGTTGGTTATACCATTTTAATACATCATCAGTGAACGTTTTAACTAAAATTTTAGTTGTGGGGAAGGTATTAGTTTGGATCCACTCTTTATAAATATTATTGAATGCCTTTAGGAAAGATGCAAGGTCTTTAGTATCATCATATTTAATAGTTGGAGATATGTTACCAATATCAATAAAAATAATAAAAGGAGCTAGAGGCTCATTTTTAATGTGTTGAAGCATCTTATTTTTCATGATAGGTTGGGGAATGACATTTATCATGGCATCTCTAAGAGGTAGAGGGATAAAATTTTGATTATTATGGGGAAGAAGAATAGGAAGCTAATTAAACATGTTTATCAAATTATGTTGTAGTTATATCATTTGATAGGTGTTAAATGTTTGCATGATATTCATTTGTTTCACTATTTGTGAAAGAATTTGAGTTGTATCAATTGGTGGGCTAGTTTTGGTAGGAGGATTCCCCAAATTGGTATTAAGGGGAGGATTTTTAGGTAGTGTATTTCCTTTAGATTTATTTTATAGGCTTGTATCAATTGCCCCTACATAATGGTGAGATGTTTGAAGGTAAGAATTACCTTGATAAGTGTGAAAAGGATCTGAGCCACCAATCTCATTTTTTTGAGTAATTTAAACCATGTTGAAATCAAAAGATGAGGAAGGGGAAGAGGTGATCCAAGAATGAGTATCTTCTTAAGAAGTGAAGGTAGGAAGAAAATAACATCCCATATAGTTTATAAATGGATTCAAGTTATCCAAAAAGATTTTGATAGGGGATTTCATGATCTTTGAAGAAAAAATTAGAGATCAAGAAGTGAGAAGGAAAAATAAAGACAAAGTCATCCACACATATAACAGTATCAACCAATAGGTATAGAGTCATCTAGGTTGATATGTGAGAAAATTCCATAGATTACGAAGTAAAATACACAGTCAAATAGGTTGACTATGTGTTATAAAAGATGAAACTGGAATAGGCTAAAAGGATAGACATATGTATGGGTTGATTGTGTACTATAGATGAATAAACTAAATAGATGAGAAAAATACACAGTCTAATAAGTCAATTGTGTACTTGAAAGGGGGAGAATTAATAGACTGATAAGATACATAGTCATGTAAAGTGACTATGTACTAAAGGTAAGCAATATTAATAGGCTTTAAGAGATTGTATCGAGATGAATGATAGTGTTCTAAAAATAGAGAAATATTTTTCAAGATAATATCTAAGCAAATAAAATTAAACACACCAACAATTAGATCAATGTGATTGATCCAATTGAAACACACAACATAAATGTTGCACCAATGCTGGCTAATGCAAGTTTTACAATACAAAATACAATGATCAAAGATCAGTGAGAAAATATGAAATTAAATTATAGCTAATTAGTCATTCCTAAGTGTTGTTAAGTTATAATAATATTTAAAATTAATGTGATGGGGAGTTGGCTATAAGAAGGAACTAAAAATTAATCTATGTATAGTTTCAAGAAGTTTAGGCTAAAAGGGATATGTATTAGCAATGGTATTAGTTTGGTATTAGGGCCTACCCTCTCACTTTACAATCCCATAGTGATAAGGGTGTCAGGTGATTTTTTAATATATACCATCAACCGTTTATACTTGGATGGAAAACCAAGTTGGTAGGCCTTGGGAAGACAAGTGTTTAATGTGTTTTTAGTGTAAAGTGATTTAGAAGTGTGTGCAAAAGAAAAAAAGTGTGAATAAATTGATATATTAAAAAACCACCTAGCTGATCTATGTTTATTACTTTAAGCATGCAAGCAATTAAAATAAAAAGTGAATTAATAACTAGAAAATAGGTTAATTCCATTAACTGTGAAGAATATAGACTTGGTTCAAGTGATATTATATACAAACAATGTATAATAGAGTTGAATAAGTCGTTATTGTTCTATATAATCAAGATCTAGAAAAACATAGTCAAACAAGTTGACTATGTCTTGTCAATATAAAATAGGAAACAAAATTATGTTGAGCTAGTTGACTCACTTTGTTATAGGGTTATAGCTTTATAGACTAAAAAATTATGAAAAACAATACTAGAAATGAAAAACTAAAATGACAGAGAGAGTAAGAATGAACCTTGGTGGGTTTAAAGATGCTTAGATTGAAAAATTTTATGTTGTGATGCTCAAATGTTGATTCAAATATTCTAAAACTAGAGTCGACTAGATCGACTATGTTTGAAAACTTGTGTGTTAGAAAAAGAGAATTGTGAATAGAGTCAACTATTTTGACTATGTATGCAATCTTGTGACTGAAGAAGAAGACTATGTCAAGCTGAACAATCTAATCACTTGTATTAGGAGAATACCTACATAGATAAAACAAAGTTTTATTGGGGTGACTGTGTTAAACTTACACACAAACTGTTAGAACTATACAAATAGTTTTGATACATTACTACAAAAATATAAATATATAATATAATTATAAAATTAATGCATGAAAGAAAACCTACAAGGGTTTGATTCATGTCAAGTTCACCAGAATGTGTATAAAGCAAAATGTAGCTAACCTATTAATCAATCCTAGCTCACAAAATATAAATCCTACTTACACTTTTGATTATTGATACATTAGATATTTGAGGTCATGACCAAGATGGATCTACTAGACCTAACCAAGGGATCTTTTACCATAATAACATCACTAGAGAGGGTTCCAAAGCCTATAGTCAAGCAACACCATGCAATAACCCTCGCTAGGTCATATGTTTTCACATTCACAAAGTAAATGCAAATTAAAGTAAAAGTTAATCTAGCACTCACCAAAACTTGTGACACAAAGTGGGGGTAATAAATATATAAAGTAAACACACATAATATAATTCTAATTAAACTATGTATAGATAAAACCCTAATTCGTGGAGAGAGCAATATATTCAAAGTCCATTACTTGTGCTACTTTTATCTACTAAAATAGAGTAAAATTAGAGATACTTACCTTGAAGATGAACCCATCGAGATTTAACCTCTCCCTTAGCCAAAGGTGATTCACAAGAGGATGTTGTGGTTTGTAAGGATCACTAGGAAAGACCTAAGCATCAAAGACTTTTACAAAATACAAGATTCTTCTCCTAGTATAAACCCTAAGCAATAATTCCTCAAGTAGAATGGTTGAAGAGAAGATTGTAAATAAGCAAAAATGAATAATTAACTTTGTTGTCTCTCTCATAAATGGTGAAATAAATGTGTATATATATCTAAATCTAACCCTAAACCTTTAAAAAAATTAATCAATAGGGTCATCCCAATTCAAATCTATATCATTATTTGAAAAAATAAGTTAGGTCCTAATCTAATTCAGGTAAGGTTGACCTATACCCATAACATGCTTTTAACAAATTAAAGATAGGGTCGACCCAAGATGATAGTGTATGCTAAATTTCAATAAGGGTTTTTTGGCTTGGGAAGGGGATAATTGAGGTGGTTAATTTCTTGGAGGAGTATGTAAGAGAGGAGGAAAGGCTTAGGGAAGTACATAGGAAAAGGTAATGTAGATAGAAAGTGGTGGTATAGAGGACAACAATCCTACAAAGCATTAATGGCTTACCCACCCATTTCCTAGTGCACCCTCTAAGGCATGTACTTAAAGATATTGAGACTTGATGGGTTCCTACAAGAGAGAAAGCATCAATAATTGATCAATTTTGAAAATATTATCTATTTACAGGGCTCATCATCATCATTAAAATCTAATAGGTTAGGAGGTATATATTCCCATGAGTTTGGGGTGTCCATTATAACTGTTATTAGAATTGATGGTATAGTTAAATCATTTATATTCATAAAAGGTAATTATAGGAAAAGGTTCAAGAGTAGGTATTTTAAAAACACCGTGATCTCAAAATTATTCAAAATTCTAAGGATTAGTGTCTCCTTAAATCTTATATATAACACCATTATGGGGAAATTTGATGCACTTGCATGCAGAAGAGGCAATACCTCTCATGTGATGTGTCTAGGGTCATCCAAGTAAAATGTTATAGGATAGAGGAAAATTAATAATCATGACCTTAACTCTAAGTGTGAAGGGAGGGACAGTGATTGGGATCCAAACACAACTAAGGGGAGGCATTTGTCTTCGATCATAGCCTTGGCATATAATTTGGGGAGATTTCATATTGCATTCAAAGTATCCAAAAATCTTAATGAAGTTAAGGAAGTGCTTGACCCTTCATCAATCAAGGCATTATTAACTTTAATAACACCCACTTGGACATAAATGAATAAATGAGGATCATCTGCATGAAGTAATGTTTTATTGGGAATCATAGAAGCTATAATAATTTTAAGTGAAAGATGTATCCAAGGTTTCATCAACTTGTATGGAAATTTATTCACACTATTGGATAATATTATCCTTAGAACCAAATAAGGTGGATTATTTCCCTATAGAATCATAGATGGAGATGAGGGGATATTCATTTCAATTAAAATTTACATTCAATGATTACAATTGAAGGAGAATTCCTCATGAGTTTAAGAAAATTAATTTGAGATGGTAGGTGAGAAAGTTATGTGATGGGAACCCCCTCATCATATCTTAAGGGTATTAAACCAAACTAAAATAGAGGCACATGATACTGAATTAATATAACTAATGGAGTAGTTGAAGTACATTAAAATGGAGAATAATTGTGAAGTTTTAGTTTGGTTGATGTATTTTGAATAGGTGGATCAAATGGAATTGATTCATTCAGTTTAGTTTCTTGAAAAAGAGGAATATAAACTACTTGTATTGAGTTAGTCAATGTAGTAGAAAAAATAGAAGGAATAGAAACATACTAAATTGAGTTGGTCAATATAGAGTGTTCATATCTCAAAAAAATAGACTGTATTGAACCAGTCGATGTAGTTTTTTTTTATTTAATTTGATGGTATCATGTTGACCAATGTGGTAGTAATATAAGGATGAAATATAACTTATTATATAAAATTGGTTGATATAGTTGAGAAAATATTATAAGACTTGATCGAAGTGGTCGATACAATTTGAATTTTTAGAAGTATTAGTGACTATATCAGTTTTATTGATGTAGTTATAGGAGATGATCTATTACTGACTTTCATATACTCACCATCTATAAAATGAGATGGATATGTGTCTTACACACTTATAGAAATAGTAAAATTATTATAATTGGAATTTGGATAAATGTCAATGTAATATACTACATACCTCATGTTGTTCATGTTGACCACATTTTCATCATTTATTAGAGAATGAGGATTAACCGAGACTTTTACAACATTCATGAAAGAAGGTTGAATAGATTGATGATTTGGAATGGGTCCTTATATATGGTAAGTTAAGAATTATTTTGATTGAGAACATCATGTTTAACTCTAGCATCATGGGTTTTATCTATCTTATCATAGGCTTGATAATGTTCACATATCATGGTTTCATGATCAAAATTGGGACCAATGGGAAACTCAAAGGAAAAGTTCCTAAATTGCCTACATATTTCATGAGAATATCCCAAACTTGCATGATACCAACAAAACATTTGTGGATCATATCAAATTTTTATAGGTAAATTAGGGTCCAATTCTATTACTAAAGTTTTAGGAATACATTTTTTAATTTCTTTTAGGGAAAGAGGTTTATGAACATCAACATTATTTGTTTATGCTAATGAGGAGGGAAGAAGCTAGGGAATTTTTGTGAAAGGTTGGGAAAGAGTTACCTCATTGGATCCATTGAGATTAATAACATGAATGGTGTGTATATCATCATAAGTGTTTATAACACCATCATTGGTATCATGTTAGTTTTTATATCTCATAAGCATACGAGTTCTTGATGTAGGTTCAGAAGGCTCAAACTGTCTTATGAGGAAATCATGATGTTTAGCTAGATTAAAGGCTTCTTCCAAAGTTGTTGGAGAGAGATTCTTAACTATATATTATAGTTTATGATGAAGAGAATTGGTAATAAAATGGAAGAGGTTGTCTTATGACATGTTGTGTTTAGCTTTGTTAGATAAAGCCTTCCAACACTTAATGAAAGTTTGGGCAATTTCAAATTTTACATGTTTACAATTAATGAAATGGGCTAAACTATTTTCAAGAAGATCATTGGTTTAGAATTTCTAAACCAAGGCATTAACTAAGTATTATAAAAATAAGATAACATCATACTTAAGTTGATTGTACCAATCTAGGGCATCACCTAAAAATGTTTTGGCTATAATTTTGGTAGAAACAAAGGTATTTAACTTAATCCAATCTTTGTAAAGGATACCAAAATCTTTCAAATGCAAAGTAGGATCAGTGGACCTATTGTGAGTGATATTAGGAATGATACCTCCTACGTATATTTTTGTATTTTGAGGGATTAATGGTTCATTTTTAAGATACTTGATGAATTAATTAAGAATTGGGGGTAGAGGAATAAGGTTAACCTATGCATCTCTAAAGGGGGTGGGGGGAATTTTGATTTTTCACTCCCCATTGAGGTTGTTGAGGATCAATTCATAATTTCAAAAGTTGATTTTACATTTTCATCATTTTATTGACATTATTAATTTGAAAGGTATCCATTTGATTCATGGATTACAATAATATTTAATTAGTATTTAGAGTTTGTTGACTAGTAGAAGTGGTTTGAGATGCACTAGTGGTAGCCTTAACATGAGTAGTAATATGAGAAAAATGAGTAGACCCGGTAGATTAAATACTTACCATAGTAGTGGTTATACTAGGCATATTAGATGAGGAAATAAAATAATAAGTCGTGTATTGGCTTGCCCAAAATATTGTCAAACTGGTATGTATAGGTGAAGTGGGACATCATATGTGGGCTCCCATCATGAGGTAATAAATGAAAATGGGATCCTTACCCCTATGTTGATGGATTTCATTAATGAAAAATATCATTTCAGTAGTGAATTTAATATCACTCTCATCCTCAACCATGGGCATGTGGGGTGGATAGTTAAAAAGATCTGGAGGTTGGGAGGTAGAGAGCGAATTATAATCACGTATTCTAGTAGTTACATGAATATTTATTTTATCTTGGTTATTTATAATATCATAACGAGATTTAATAAATTTATGGGAGTTATTAAAATCCATCATTGGGTAAACCATGGATAAAAAATCATGATAAAGAACATATTTAGGAAGTCACTTAAGAAAGCTAGTCAACTTGTATAGAGGAAGAGTTTTTTTAATAGTGTGCAAGTTGATAGTTAAGTATTGTAGAGTGATTATGGATAGTGATAGCATAAAAAATATAGTCTCATGTGATATGGTGGAGAAATTATGTTTGAATAAGGTGGCACCTCCAAAACCATATAATGTTTTATGGCTATGAAAGGGCCATCAGGTGTTGGTAAATGATCAATGCCTAGTGAAATTCCATATTGGCATATGCCAAGATGAGTTATGGTACAATGTATAATCATAATTTCTAGGAATTAAATAATGTGACTAAAAAATTGGTGTTGGAACTACCAAATTTTAAAAATGTGTTCAAAGTGGATTATACTGCAAGTTATGTAGTGATTGGATCAATGTTAAACCAAGAAGGGAGACTTGTCACATACTTCATTGAGAAGTTAAATGATGTGAAGAATAAAACTTGGTTTATGACCAAGTGATTTATGATATTATGTAATTTTTGAAGAACTTGACACACTATTTATTACCAAAGCATTTTATGTTGTACACAAGTAATCAAGATTATAATTCATCAATATCCAATGTAAATTGAATCAGTGACACAAGATGTGGGATGAGGTTTTGTAGACCTACACATTTGTGTTGAAGCACAAAAGTGATAATTCCAAAAATATTACCAACGTATTGAAAAAGAGAGTGCTAGTGTTGAATGAGATGTAAGTGCAAGTCATGAGTTTCAACCCCATGAAGGATTTGTATACTAAAGATAAATATTTTTTGATGAATTGGGAATGTGAAAGAGACAATGAGTGTGGATATACCAATGTGGTTGGACCACCATAGTTAGGATGGATTGTTATTCAAGGTAATGTAGTTGTGTATACCCATGGGGTAAATTCATGAGACCCTAATAAGCGAATATCACAGTGGATTCCTAGCATAAAATTTTAGTTACAAAAATACCTCAGATTAGTTGGTGGAAGGATATTTTTGGCCAAGGATGGGAATATATGTGTGCAAATATGTGTGAAGTTGTAATTTTTTCTAGTTGGAAAATGGGAAGAGTTAGAATTCAAGGTTGTATCAACTACTACCCATACCTAAAATCCATGGGATGACATCAACATGGATTTTATGTTATGAATTATAAAAATGAAAAGAGGAAATGATTCCATATTTTTTTTGGTGCACATACTCTCAAAAATGGCACATTTTATTGCATGCAAAAATATAAGTGATGTGACAAACATAGCCATTTTCCTCTTTAGAGAGTTGATGAAGAGGCATGGTTTATAAGGATAATAATTTTGTAATCAATTTTTTGCATATACTATGGAATAATTTTGGGATGAGGCTAAGTTTTAGTTTGGCATATCATCCATAGGTAGATAGATAAAATGAGGTGGTTAATATGAGACTTGGAAAATTTATCAAGTGCCTAGTTAGAGATAAACCCAAGCAGTGGGATATGGTATTGGCACAAGTAAATTTTGTACAATATTTTGGTAAATGGAACCATTGGGAAAAAAATTTTATAGGTGGTAAATTAAATTAATTGAATGGGAATTATAGATTTGAGATACATCAATGAGGTGCATAAAAGGAGTGTAAAAGTTAAAAACTACGCGGAGTATATGTGCAAGGTACACCAAGAGGTGTGAATAAGGTTGGAGTAGAGTAGTCTATAATATAAGGAGTGTGTAGATGAAAAATGTATAAATAAGGATTTTGATTTAGGATACCTTTTGTTGGTGCATTTACATAATGAACAATTTTTATGGGGAACATATAACAAGATGAAGATGAAGAAAATAGGGTCATGTAAACTATCATGTAAGTTATCAGTGAATGCATATGAAATCAAGATGCCAAAATATATGGAAATATCACATATATTTAATATGATTTATTTTTATAAGTTTCATGATGTGAAACATGATGAAGAGCTAGAGGAAATAAAAGCACAAGTATCTAACTAGAAGGTGAAAATACCAAAAAAAGAGGAGGAGATATAGGCCATAGTGGACTCTAAATTGGTCAAGAGGACATGTGGAAAAAAACATGAGGCCATATTGGAATCTAAATTGGTTAATAACACATGTATAAATAAACATGATTAGTATTTATCCAAGTAGAATAATTAAGAAATTGAATATTAGATGTAGTTGGATTTATCATAGATTGATCATTATCGCATTACTCTTAAATATTTTAGCTTGTGAGCAAGAGTTCACATTTCAAATACCTGGGTTGTTTAATGTAGGATAATCCCATGTTCAAATATACCTTGCATCACTATAAGTCTAGTTTTTCAAAGGAAAGGTCTGTTGCATAGTTAGGATTTTGATTATGCACATTTTAGGGTTTTGTGTAAGGTTTTACATGGTGTGTAGCTGCATGTGAAATCTTAACACATAGGCACAAACAAATCATGGAATAATCTAGCATATATTTCAAGTTCATGGGCACAACATGTACACATGAGGTAGAATTACATGATGGATAACCATTGTGCACAAGTAAAAGATGGTGTGAGGGATTCAAGAGCACAAGATTTTGATGCAAAATGGGTGGTAGAATATTTGGTTTCAACATGCATCTACTAAAAATACATGTAATACTATGATTATTTTCCATATAATTTAAACCAATCATGTGAGGAACAAGTTAGTACAAATGATGATAATTAGTGAAAGTAACTTCTATCAAAACTTTTTGAATTAATGGTTGGGATTGAGTAGTGAAAATTTTAGTAGGATCTTTTATTGAGAAGAATTTCAAGATTCAATGAAAATATATCATAGATATGCTACACAATTTAAAATTGAAATTTATTCTATGCATAAACATCTAGAAAGAAAACACCTAGAGGATTGATGGTTATAAAAATGGAACTTGCACAAAAAAGGAGAGAGGGGATCTAGAGAACTATTGAAGGATATTCTAGTGGATTGAAAAATAAATGAAAGAGTGAGATTGAAAATAAGGCTTGTATCCTTAGATAAATAAATGGATATCTGAGTGACTCCAAATCTATAATATAAAACTATGAGTTAGAGTTTGATATGGGAATATCTTATAGCTCATTGCCTTTGAATCTTGTAATATTATTTTATAATAAATATAAAGTCCAATCTTATATTTAAAATAGTATATTGTGAATCATGTGTGTGGGTGTGTTAGGCTACATGGTTAATCCATCCCTTCACTGGGACCCCTGACTATGATTGAATCACCATTAAATATAGTTTTTTCTCAATATACATTATTGTTCAATTATCTCTTTTAAAAATATAGTATATCCAATTATGTAATGGTGGAATTTATTTGTAGTGTATATAATTACAATAAATCATTTTTTGTTGCCTTATAATTAAGTTTAATGTCATAAATATTTTTACTAGTAAATTAATTGGTCTAATTCAATTTTACATCCTTCTCTCCAAGAAAAGCTCCTAGTGTTATGCCAGAAGTATCTATATGGATGTGTAAAGGGAGTTTCTAATAAATGCCGATTAATATTGGTTTCAAAACTAAGATGTATTTTCAAGTCCAAAATTCTTCCATGCATGCATTATTTCACATAAATTTAACATATTAGAAAGTAAAATAAACAATGGTACTCTAAATTTTCTAAATTTATTGATAAATCACCTATGATACCTTGCATATCCAAGGAAGATATAGAAATCTTTTTGTTTCTTTGGTATGCATGAATTTTTTATGACTTTAATTTTATTTGGGTTTGCTTCAATTCCTCTTAGTGAAATATGGTTTTCTAAAACAATCCCTTTACTCATTTGCATATGTAATTTCTCGTGGCTTAATGAGAGGTTGTTATCCTAATTTTTTTTAGGACCATCTTAAGGATTATGATTAATTCATCATAGGAATTATAATATACCATGAAATCATCCATGTGTATTTCAACACAATAATTTGCTAAGTCTGAAACTATTATGAGGAAAACCCTTTAAAATGTGTATGGGGTATTAGACAACCCAAAAGGAAGGAAAAAATATGCATATATTCCCCATGGGAAAATAAAAGTTTTCTTATCTCGATCCTTAAGTGTGATTTGGATTTGATTGTATCTATAGTGTATCTATAAAGGCAAGAAACATAACTACACAATAAATAAGATTGATGGGGGTACCTACACACCCAAACAAATGGATTACACCTATAAATCCTATAAAAATGGAGAAAATACTTCTCCAAACTATGTGATAAAGTGATTGATTTCATAGATAAGGGTAAACATTCATTTATAACAAAATGAGTAACTTATAATACCCTAAACCATAGTGGTGTTTTGCTCATATTTTCAAATAAATAGTGATTTCCACATACTAACACTAACTAGATCATTTTAAGAGGTAGCTTGTGGATCAATCTACTAGCTATAACCTAACATGTCTAGATCCATTGAACTTAGGTAAATTATGGAGCAAGTTACTTATTAAAACATAACACTACATAGAATATGATCTTCATAGGAAAATTAGGAAAATAACTCATTAACATTATAAAATAATATGAAAAATTGGTTGTGTTTTGACACACAACATGCCCTCCCCTTCAATAATATTTGTCCTCAAATCTTGATTACCAAATCAAAGTTATGTCATGCATCATATTGTTATTCCTCTTCTTCCTTTTCTTTGGGAAGAGAACATTAAATCACTTCAATCAATAGAAGATTGGACAATGGTCTATTTCAATCAACTTGAGGAAATCACTAAATATACTCTAATATAAATAATAAATGGCATCATATGGATCTATTTAGTATTTAACTAGCACAATATCAACCATATTAAGCATGTGATTAAAATTATCATTGTATATATTTCCAATACTAGTTTTGATAATGAAAATAAAACTTGTTGAAAACCATTCATCATCAATGGAAAACCCTAGAAATCATGATTAGCCACTATAATTTCTAATGGGTAATATTAATTTGGAGCATTCTCCTCCATTTCTTACTCATTATTAGCCACAACCATATGCTCCTCAACTTCTCTTTCCACATATACACTATCCTCATTAGAAGATTCATTATAAGGAAAATGAGACTCACCAAATAGGAATTGGGAGATCATCTTGGCCTCAATAATATCTGAATTAATAATAAATTAATCATAAAGTGGAGGAGAATCATTAAATATAGATGCAACATAACTTTCTTCATCATAGCAAGAGGATTTATGAAAATTAATATCAAATACGTTAACTTCATTTAGCTAGAATAAATATTCATATTGCTCATTACAAACATCATTTAAATTTTTCCATGAAATTATTTATTTTTCATATTATAATGTCACATCTAAATTAATGGAAAACTTATGAAAAACATTATCAAAATATTTTAAATTTCCATTTTAAAACTGAATGCCTAGCCTTGCTTGAAATCTATTTTCTTTTTTTCAATATTTTTCTAGACTTGGATTTTGAGGATAAAAATAGTTAACTTTCACAACTTATTTCTCTTCAAATAAAAATTTAAATAACATGAAAAGACATTAATTTGAAATATTGATAAATCTAATTTCAAATAAAAACACATCATCTCAATTAGACACTTGAATTGAAAGTTATACTCTATTGAAATGAGGTTACCAGTAATTGTAATTTTTATGGACAATTTTAAAAAAATATAATAACTCCTATATCTCCCTCAAAACTAAGGTAAAATTTATTAATTTATACTTTTTTGAAACACTTGAGTCTATTTTACAACCTAATTTTTTTGCCTTGATCAAACTTTTGAGTAGAAAGTTATGGCCTCTATAATAGATGACCCTTTTTTACACTGTATATTTAAAATCAGCTTTGAGACCACTTGTAGTGTACCTATAAAGACAAGAGACATGATTTAAAAATATATAATATTAATGGGGGAAATTTTACACTCAAATAAGTGGATTTCACCTACAAATCCTATAAACGATGAAGGAAAGACTTCTCCAAAAGATGTGATAAATATCACATATGATTGCAATAATAAATGGATTAATTACATAGGGAAGGTTAAACCCATATTTATTAAAAAAAATATAAACTTCCAATAAAATAAACCATAATATTATTCCACCCATAGTTTAAAAAAAAATATTGGTTTCCACCTATTATCACTAACTAGATCAGTCTAAGAGGTAGCTTGTGGAGCAATCTACTAACTAGACCTTGACATGTCTAGATACATTGAAATTTAGATAGATTATGGAGAAAACTACTTACTCATACCCAAAACTACATATAATATGGTATTCATATAAATATATCTCACTTAAATTATAAAACATTTTGATAAAATAGATTGTGGTTTGTCACACAATAGTATCCACATAAGCCATCAACAAAAAAACAACCTTTCATGAGAGTGTGTATAGGACCTGATCAATGAATTGTTGAGGAAAGTAATTCCTAAAAGTATCAATATTTATATCTCATTATTCCATGCATATGAACCATTTACCACCATTTTTATGGAAAATCACAAGTGGATAAATCCACCAAATATCATAATTTTGGTAAATGAAGCTAGCATAAAAAAACATTAATTTAATTTTTAAAATCTATTTTATAGCTAAGTTCATATGTCATTAGGGCTACCTAATAGATCGAAAATCATATATAATATATATATATATATATATATATATATGGTGGGTATATAATTCTGGATGGATACCTCTCATATCATGATAATCTCATGCAATTCATATTTGTGTTTTTGAAACATGGTAATTAATTCTTGTTAGTGTTGAGGATAGATCTAACTATTGATATTGAGGGGACATCTAAGAAGGATTTCAACCATTTTATCTAGTGAGGTCATGTAATTTTTGTTTTCAAAAAGGTTTCCAAGGAAACATTTGTATGTTAAGAGTTTATGGAAGGTAATCACATCACCACGAGGATCTAAAGATCCCTTAATTAAGAAATTTAAAAAGATAGTATCCTTATTCAATGCCATGAAAGTAATAGATTTTTTAATGGTGACAATTATTTGTATGGGTGAGTGGTAAGTCTCCTATATTTATAGCCACAAATGTAGTTCAGTTTGAAGTGAGGGTTGGGTCAATGGATAAATAACTAAATTCTTAGTATTGTTCCCATTAGAAATGATGATGTTTATAGACCTACAACTAATGTATGCATTATTTATAGTAAACTCAAGTCTTACCAATATGAATCAATATCCTTCCAAATTAGTTTTGAATTTTAGTATCATAGATTATAAATAATACTCACATGAGTCTATTTAAATGAAAACATAATATTTTACTCCTTCGAGTTTGATAGTAGATAAGTCTGCCATCTGAAAGGTAGTAGGAGTTTCACAAAGACATTGAAATTTTAGTTGCTCCATTATTTCCTTTTTCATAATGTTGATGTCAAATCCTAATTATATGATCATTTTTATGATTATGAGGCATGTTATTTGTACATCTATGATAGGGTTTCCCAAATTGGAATACTTGGGTGAAACAATGTTCCCAATCATTAGATATGTGAGTTGTCTAATGACTTAGATTGTTTGGATATCTTTCCTCTTTTTTATTAGATTTTTTAAGCATAAATCATGAATATCCTTTATATATATAGGAACATTCTTAATGTAATGAGACATAGGGATTAAGACAAAACCATTTTTTTAATTCTCCTACAAAGTAAAATTCAATTTGAGGTTCCTATTTCTTATGATTAATTCATTTGGGAAAGGAAGGATTAGGAGGTGAAACTTGACTTGAAGATGGATTTGAATTAATGATTTGATCATTTATTGGTAATTATGTTTTAGTTATGATTTTAAAGGCATTATTAAGAGGTTTCATTATTATGGGTAGTGTGGGATTATAAATAATTCTCCTTGAAAAAAGATGAAATTCCCTAAAATTATTAGGTATGTACGTCATCATTTATTTATTGTAGATCAGTTGGGATGGATTATTATTTTATTTATGTGTAGGTTGAGGAGGTAATTGAGGTGCTCTAGGGGGAGGTTGGGTTGGGTTAGAAATAATTTGGGGAACCATAACTTGTGATTGTTTTTATTATTGGAACCCTATATTTTATGGTTGCAAAAGTTAATTTTCCCTCCATGGTTGTTTCCATTAAGTGGGGTGTTTATTTCATTGTTAGTGTTGATGCTATGGATTGCACCCTTGAAAGAAGGCTAAGCTTCTCTCTTCCACGTGACACAATGGAGACTCCCCTCTTGCTGTGGGTTTTGGAAAAATTGAGGGGAGAATCTCTAGATAAGGGCTAGCTCCCTTTGATGCATCTTTGAAGCCTTTTACTACTATTGTTAACAATGTGGGGGGAGGGGGGGGTTGAAAAGGGATAAAGATACAACCAAAATAGAAACTAATCTAAGTGGTGATGCACAAAATTATTTTGATCTACTCAGCTATTCACACTTCAAACCAGAAGGGGGCGAACATACACTTTATCTAGTAAAAATACTAGACTGTAGGGGTATTTTAATAGGGGGCTTAATGGAGACACAATGAGAAGGAATGTACCACAAGAATTATAGAAAACACACTGTCTGATAGATACTCTTCTATCTCTGTGCTCTAGATGAAGCACTTCTAGTTAATCATACTAAAATGGCTTTGGCTACACTAGGTATGTTGGTGTCAATCATGTGAAAGTATCAAGCTAAAATGACTTAACACAAAATTGATACATAGACACAATCAAAAGCATAACCAGTCAAATAGAGGTAAAACACATTCTTATTGATCAAAGGTGAAATTTGGTAGGGCTTTGCCCTACAAAATGAGAGATATCCTTCTCAATTGAGAGGTTACAATATATATAGCATCAAGGAAAAGACTTTGGTGCTTTCTAGAATAAGCGGCCCATGTTGTGTTGAATACATTAGAAAGAGGAAACTACTAAAATAACCATGTTGTAGGTGTTTCCAGTCTTAACTTTTGTACTCAACCCATATTAAATGTCACTACAAGAGCATGGATCGTATTAAATGTCACTGTGAAAGCATGGGTCACTGTAATAACTTCCTGTATCAATGCTTCTTTTGCCACCTGGGCTGATCTGATTTATGTCTATGCTTGGTTGGGTGTGTCCTTTGGAACATTCCAAATGTTGTCATATGTGGGCGTCATTGTGTTCTATATTATTAGTTTTGTTCCCTCTTTCCTTGCTATTTCTTGTCTCTTTCTGGCAATTTTGAGCTCTCAGGCTATTCTTCTCATCTTTTGCTAGCTCCTTTCTTAGTGGGTTGTTGAGTTTGCTTATGACCTTGTTCCCTTTAAATTCCTTTGGGCCTATGCTCATGAATTATTTCATGCAATATGTCTAAAAGAAATCTTTCGGTCACTTGTCCAAAAGAGTTTCTTCTTGGCTTTTCTTAATGGATAATACATCCTGTTAAAGTTGACATCTGCAGGCCTGTCACCTATTTGAAAACCAATGGCTATTTCACCACCTTGAATTTGACATTCACATGCCCATCATCAGACATTTGAACCTCCAATGGCTACTTCGCCATGCTAAAATTGATGTGCTTGGGCCCGTCATTACTTTGGTAATTCCCTCAGCTTTCTGCAACTAAACCTTTAACCTTGTGAAATTAAACCTTCTCGAAGGGAAGATATCCCTTCAAAAAATGGAAAAGGTCCTCTTTTGGGTTGTTGGGAGTCCCCTGCAAGGGTACTTACCCTTCGAGCTCCTTCAAGCTGCCTTATCTTCTTAATTTCTTCGGATAAAATGTCTGAAGGAATTCCTTTAGACATCTCACCCAAAGGAAGTCTTTCCTTCAAAGTTGACGCTCTTTATTTCAATCTTTTCCTTTGAATTTCCTTCAGACAAAATTTTGAAGGAATTCCTTTGGGCTTTTTATCTAAAATAATTTTGCCTTGGTCTTTTTTCTTTGTGAATTTCTTCAAACAAAATGTCTAAAGGAATTCCTTTAGGCACTTTGTCTAAAGAAATTCACCCTTTGGTTCCTTTTCTTGGATTTCCTTCAGATAAAAGTTTGAATGAATTCTTTGCCTTTTGCCTTGGTCTTTCTCTGATTTAAAACTTACCTTTTGGCCTTCTTATTTCTTCAAAGAAAAACTTTGCCCCTTTTCTTTAGATTTCCTTCAGACAAAATTTTTGAAGGAATCATTTGCTTTTTTGCCTCGTTCACTTTCCTAAAGGTGTTCACTTCCCTTTGCAAGGGCACTTTGGGTCTTGAAATGCCCCTTCAGAACTTTTGATTTGGACCTACCACCGACCAAGGTGCCCTTCGTAAGGGCACATACCCTTCAAAAATTTTGCAAACGTCCTTCAAGTCATCAAAATGCCCTCTGAAGGAAATATGTTTCCTTTTTGTGAAATGCTTAGACCATTTTAGGTTCTTCAATCACTTCTTATAAAAGTAGACAAGTATGTACCTGCACAAACTTGATTTGCACTAAACTAAGTAAAATGACAAAACACTTGGGTTTTTCATGGAATAGGTCTGATAATGGGTATTTAGCACAAGGCATCTCAAGAATGACTTAGCCAAATCATGGATGTGAAAGACTCTTTGTAAATAAAAAGGAGAGGGTGCCCAATTTTGGCCTGTAGGACCAAAAATTGGTTAACACATCTGGCGACTCACAGGGAAAGCATGCCTACTATGCTTGGGAAGACTGGTAGCCTCTAAGTCCATTGGTCATGGAGTCAAGATGCATCTTATAGAAGTTAACAATAACCTTTTAAGGACCTATGAACCAACAAAAATTTTACCTCAAACACAAAGGAAAACACACACAATAAAGGCTAAAAAAACTACACACACATGTGCAACAACACTTAGGGGAAATGAAAGACATGAAACTAAAAGTAAACTACTATGTACAATTAAATAGATACATTTTCCTCATTCCTAGATTAAAGGGAAAACTTCTTGAGTCTCCTTCATAGCAAGAAAACTTATGGTGCCAAACAAGTGGTTGAACGGAAAGGATACTTGGTGACTTGTTCTTCTTGTCTGCCACCTTGATTGGCTTGTATCTAAATGAATCAAGGTCAAATATGCTTCCAACATATATGTATTCATCTTACTCTTGGAAGCCTGCCTCATGTTGGCCCTTCATGCTAGTGTATCTCACTAAGAAGTCAATGGCTACTGGCTCATCACCATAGGGATCATCTAGCTCATAACCCCCTTAATAAACATCACAAATTGACTTGTTCCCTTCTTCCTCATTGAAGAGACTGTCAAACTTATCTTCTGCATCCTCATGGCTTTCTTGAAGAAGGGTGACTAATTTGATGTCTGAAATGAGATCACAAATTGCTTGCTCATCCCACATAACATCACCTTCTTTCTCAAGGCTCTATTCTTCAAAGCTTTCATCAAGATGGATAGGCCTCTCTTTTTCTTGCTAAAAAACTAGAGTCTCTAGTTGTTCAAAGACATCCTCCTGATCCTGATCCAACTTAGGGTCCATGGCATGGTCATTTTCCTCATCAAATCAATAAGGAAGTTCATCAAACAAGGGAGGAGAGAGCTCACCATGCTTACATCCCTCATCATCAATAGTTGACAAATAAAGTTTGTCAACCTCTTCTTCATATTGCTGGAACATCCACATGTATACATGACCTATATCTTCTCCATTATTGATCATGTCTTCAAAAAGAGTATCCATGATGATTTCATCTTCATTGTCACTCATGATAGCCTCTTGGGTAGTTGTAAATTAAATCCTCTCTTCTTCACTTGCCTCTTTAAAAATAGGTTCCTCCTTGAGAAAGAATGGAGTGGAAGGTTGATGGACAGAGTCATGTGGAAGAGGAGGCAGTACTTGAGCCAAAATCAAATGATTCTCTTCCTTCCATTTGGTTATCACTTCATCTACATTATATGTGTCTTGATAGCTCTCTTAAAGGAGTGTAGATGGGGTGTGTTCAGACATTAAATTTGTTGTTTGGTCTAAATTGTCCATCACACCCTGGCTGAGGAAACTTATTTTAGACTCCAACTCTATAATTTTCCTGGCTATATTCTCTTGGGAGAGCCTTTCTTGGATATCATGAGGATCACCATGAGCAGGAGTAACTTCATCATTTCTAAGGCCCTGAGCTAGTCCATGGTATTCTCTCCTCCAACTTGGAATCTTGACATCATGTTGAAAGACTTGAGGAGGTTGAGGAAGAATAGGAAGAGACTATTGATGCATAGGAAGAATTTATTAAAGAGAGATGTGTTATTTTTTGGAAGGCATAGGATGATTCCCTTCAAAGGAGGATTCACAATCTAAGGAATTGAGAAGGTTCATTTTCATGGGAGGTTTCTCTAATGCCCTTTGATGTTGGAAGCTAGGTGCAAAGGGCTAAGATCAAGAGTGGTTACTGCATTAGATGAGCTAGAGTGAGAAAGTGTTATTTGGTAGAAAGGATTTGGTGCACAAGAGGGGGCTTTCTTTAGAATAAGAGGGGGCTACTTTGGAATGGGAGAAGGCACACAAGGCTGATTGCCTTGAATGAATGGACTCTCCCATTTTGCTACTTCTTCCTTCATGGATTGTAAGGCCTGATCTTGCCTAAACAAGCACTCCTCTTTGTACAAAATCTCTTATTTCTATCTATTCTACTCCTCCAATCTATTTATCTCCATCACTTGCTTCTCAAACTCCAACATTACTTCCTTTACACTAGGTAAAGGGCAACTAGGAGAGATGCTAGAGGTGATTCCATGAACAACCTGAGCTTGATCAAAGTTATATGAAGGAACACAAGGCCCATGCTGCTGAGAAATGGAATTATACATACCAAAATATGATTTCTTGATGGCACTAGGACTACTTAACTAGCTGATTCAACTCAGGTCATAATTTGGTGTTGGTTAAAATGCCTCCAAAGGCTGATTGGTTGAAGAACACACCAAAAAATCATTTAAATCCTTACACAAATTGTCCCACTCAGCATGCCAAAAACTATTGATGCTGTGGATTGCACCCTTAAAAGAAGGTTGAGCTTCTCTCTTCCATGTAGCACAATGGATACTCCCCTCTTGCTGTGGGTTTTAGAAAATTTGAGGGGAGAATCTCTAGATAAGGGCTAGCTCCCTTTGATGCATCTCTAAAGCCTTTTACTACTACTACTAACAATGGGGGGGGGGGGTGAAAAGGGAGAAGGATAAAACCAAAATAAAAACTAATCTAAGTGGTGATGCACCAAACAATTTTGATCTACTCAACTATTCACACTTAAACCAGAAGGGGGTGAACATACACTTTATCTGGTAAAAAGACCAGACTATAGGGGTATTTTAATAGGGGGTTTAATGGAGACACAAAGAAAAGGAACTTACCATAGGCACTGTATAAAACACACTATCTGATAGCTACTCTTCTATCTCTACGCTCTAGAAAAGGAACTTACCAAGGTGCCCTCCATAAGGGCACATACCCTTCAAAAAAAATTTAAACATCCTTCAAGCCATCAAAATGCCCTCTAAAGGAAATCTATTGCCTTTTTGTGAACTGCTTAGACCATTTCAGGTTCTTCAATCACTTCTACTTATAAAAGTAGACAAGTAATGTACCTGCACAAACTTGATTTACACTAGACTAAGCAAAATGACAAAACACTTGGATTTTTCATGAAACAAGTCTGATAAGGGGTATTTTTCACAAGGCAGCTCAGGGATGACTTAGCCATATCATGGATGTGAAAGACTCTTTGTAAATAAAAAGGAGGGGGTGCCCAATTTTTGGCATGCAGGACCAAAAATTAGCAACAGTTAGTTTTAATGTTGTTGTTTCCATGGTTCACCCTAGTATTGTTTCCATTGGGTATAGGGTTGTTGATATTCATTTTTCAAATGTTGGTCTTGTGGAGGTATTTGATTCCAAACATTAGTTGGATACAAATTTTGTGGAGGGGAAGCATACATTTGATTCATTTGTCTATAAAGTAAGGATTAAAAGATAAAGAATCACCATGAATATATGAATTTTTTTGTCTTGGTGACCATGGTATCCTATATGATATAACTATTAATTTCTCTCATTCTTCCTCATAGTTCTAAAATTCACTTTCCTTGTGTCTTCCTCCGAAAATGCTAGACACATTTTCCTTTTGACATATGCAACCAACATTTTGATTATGATAATTAGGGTAGTAGAAAATTAAGGCTTTTTATACCTCTTAATGTATCCTTCTTGTATGTAATCTATCTGACTATATATCCATATATTTTATGACATCCATATGCATATATTCCAATTATTTCCGATTTCAAGTCTAGTGACTCCATTTGTAATCTTGTTGATGAAGGAAATTTTATGTTTCTCCTTGATTTATTCATCATTAATCATGAGTAATTTTTAAAAATGGAATAAATTTCATCATATATTAGCTAAGATACATATCCAACTCTTATTAAATCAATCACTTTAATATATTCTTCTCTAATGCCCAGTAAGAACACCATATTTTAAAAATATCTCAAGAGTAAGGATGTGATAGATTCCTATTACCCAACATTTAAATGGTGATATAGGTGGTGATTAGTAACATGAAGGTATAGGTGTAGGCTAAATTTAAACACTTGATGATGGTGGTGATGGGTGCAAGAAATCAAGATAACAGTAGAATGTTCATAGCAATGGGTAGGAGGGAGAGGACAATGAAAGAGGAGCAAGTTTTAGGGTCAATTTGAGGGAATAGGGTTTAGAAAATAGACAAATAATTGGTAAGAGACAACATAAAAATAAATATTTAGACCAATTTTGTATATCCATTGTGTATCTTTAATCAGGTAATGAGCCTCGTGAAGAGTTTTTAGGGCTGGAGCAATCGGGTGTGGATAAAGGCCTATCTAGTGGAGGCTCCTCTCTAAGGAAGTGAGAATCTAAAGTAATAGTAGGGTAGCTAGAGTTTCTTCCAAGGAATTTTTATATTCCTATTGCATTCATATCTCTAAGCCTTTTCATACCTATGGAGTTTTTTCAAATAATATATTCTTAGGACTCAGCCTGGCTCAAATCCTATTCTGATCCCCAGAAGTTAGATTCCTCTAGAAAAGCTTCCTAAAGAGGAATTAAAAGTTGTGGGAGGTTCTAAGGAGAAACCAAAAGTAGAAAATTCTAAAAAATTAGCCTTGAAAATGGCTTACCTAGGTGATGTCCCATTGATTTTCTCTGCCACTCCTCATATTCTATATATATCAGATATAGAGCTTTCAATGATTAGTAGATGTGTAGGGAAGTGGCCTTCATGGGAAGTAATTTTACATTAGTCATCTAGAACCTAGCCTTATTTAAAAGTTTCTTCTATCCCAATTTTGTCAAACGGTTTCTCTATGCTTATGTTTTAATGTTTGGAAGATAGAGATTTTATGTGGTTAAATGGGCCATGGTTTGTGGGCAAATAAGGGGTGTTTCTATGCCACTGGGTACCTTGTTTTAATCCAGTTGATTTTTTTATCTTACAAGCCTTGGTATGGGTAAGATTTTTTAATATCCCCTTAGTCTTGCATGATCCTATTATTTTCAAGTATTTGGTTAGTAAGTTGGGAGTCTTTGTTAAAATTGATGAATCCATTGAGGCTAATCTAAGTTTTGTCAAGGTGTGTGTATTAGTTGATCTATCCAAACCTATGTACCATTCTATTAAAATTTCATCCTCCCATGAAGTGTAGACTCAATTTATTAATTTTGAAGAACTTCTTTTTATATGATTTAATTATAATCAAAGTGATCATAGGATTGTTTCTTGTCTTGAGAAGGGTTTTAAAGGATCCCAAGTAATGATCCTATAGAAATGGGTTAGAAAGGTTGGTTGTTTGAATCATGATTTGGTTTAAAATTTATAATGCCTATAAAAATCCATTTTTATTGAGGTTCCATCTTTGATAGTCTTTTAGGATGTTCAAGATAGTCCTCAGAAGGGTGAGGTTCTAATGGCTGTAGAAGATTTGATCGATTTAGTTTAAAGGCAACCTTCTTCTCCCAAAATGGAAGGGGAAGTGAATGTTATGAAAACTAAGATAGAGGGTGTAGATAAGGTTTCACCAATAGTGGATAGTCCTCGGTATAATGAAGTCTCAAAAGAGGAAGAAGATTGTTGGGAGGAATAAGAAGAAGAGCTAGTAAGTAGGGCATTTTTGTTTATAACTCAAAGTCCTTGTGATTTAAAGTCTCCTAAATACTAAAAGAAAGGGAAAAGAGGAAGGAAAATGGAAGTATAAATATTATAACTTGATTCTCAAGATTCCACTAATGATAGTACTCAATGGACAATGGAATTTTTTCTCTCTAGTAGGTCTAGATGCTTGTAGGTAACTAAAGGTTGATTTAACAGCTGGGTTCATTATGTTTTCAAGTTTTTTGCTGAAAGGTTTCTATTTTTTGCCTTATAATATGCTTAGATATTAAATTTGAGTTTGGATCTAAGTTTTTAACTTTGGATCTTCTCAAATTTGATGGGGCTATCTAGGTATAGTGTAATCATTCTAAATTTAGGTAATACTTTTTTGGGGGGCTAGACCTCTCGATGTGATCTAGAACTAGTTTAGGCTCCAGTAAAAAGCTAAAATCAATCAAAACAAAAGAACACCAAATTTTAATTACTCAACGTCTACTTTGATTTCTTTTGACCTTTTCATGTTGAAATAAAAAATTCTATGGAGTACTCTAATGGCAAATATTCCCTTTGTGATATTTTTAAACACTCGTCACCTTGAGGATCTATTCCTTTACAATAATCTTGATATTTTTTTAGAATTTTTACCTTCATGATCTTCCATCTATCTATGTTATCTTTCCCAATCCCATGAAACAATGAAGCATAATATCTTTGAGTGTGGATGGAAATAATTTTAGCTAATTTGAATCATTTTTATAGTCATAATTTTGGCATAAGACATCAAATTCAAATCGGAAGGTGTCTAGATACTCACTTTTCATTCCTTAAAATTTAGGTAGTGTTGAGGGATGAATGTTCTTCATGAGAGAAAATTTTATTGGGGTGATAATGTTAAAATTAAAAATAGAATTATCATAGGATTTTGCCTATCATTCATGATCTCCCATTAGATTTATATCAATTTTTATTACAAACCCTCTTTCAAGCTTTATATCAAATTATTCATCAATTTTAAAAAAATCATCAATTATTCATCAATTTGAGTTTCCCATGTTGTATAATAGATTGTGATTTTAAGTGATGACATACATTTAGGATGTTTTTTTAATAACAATTCTTAGGTGCAAAAGGATCTCCTAAATAGGATTTTTGATAATGGAGAAAGATATTCAATTCCATTAATTATTGATTCCTTTTTTAGGGGAAGCTAGAGTGGTAATCTTTGGAAGAGTCAGGAGCTTTTAGGTGGGGGAAATTTTAGGGGTTATTATTTTTTATTTGTTATATTAATCCAAGATTTATGAACATCATAAATTGCATAAAACCCCTAGTATTAGGTGAGAACAAGATTGCCACAACAAAAATTGTATCAAAATATTCATTAATAGATTATCCAAAAAGTACAAAGAAGGTACATTTTATAGTGAGATATTAGGTCACCAAAAAGGTAACAACTCAACTCACAATTAGTAAACACATTAAGTGTATTTATCATAATGACCTTAACAACCCTAAGTAAGATGACTAATAATTGTATAGGTAAAACTAAAACTAGGAAAATCCTACACTAACACCCCTTAAAGTGTGTATACACATAATATTTTTAAAATTTATCAATTACTAATACTTTCTCTCTTGAAAGAACCTGTTGAGTCTCAATTTATCTGAGTGCACACCTTAAGGGGTGCACTGAAAAAGGGGTGGGCATACCATTAGTGCTTTATAAGATTTTTGTCCCTATAATACCACTTATTATCATTCCAAATATCTCCTAAAAATATTTCCCTAAGCTTTGCCTCCTCTTTTGTACCCTACTCTAGTCATTTTCCACCTTCATTATCCCTCCCTAGCCTAAAATCCTTTTTGATGGTTTGAAATATACTGTCGAACCTGTCAACTCTATACTCTAATTGATAAAACTCATTTAGGGTCTAAGTCAGCCCTTGGCAAACATAGACCAGGACCTAATATGTTTTTGTTAATAATGATATAGAGTCGATTAGGTTGACCCTATTGGCTAAACTTTTAAAAAAGAATAGGGTTAGATTCATCTATATAAACACATTCATTTTATCATTTCTAAGAACAAAAGAATAAGAGATATATATTTCACATCTACTTATCCACCATTTTACTTGAGGAACATAGCTTAGAGTTTCATACTTTTTTTGGAGATATATATCTTGTCTTGTGGAGAAGTCTTTTGGATGCATTAATAGGTTGTGAATCCTAGAGCTAATTTATCCTTTTCATCCTTACATACCACAATAACCTCTTTCAAATCACCTTGCCCAAGGGAGAGATTGAGGCTCGATAGGTTCATCTTCAAAGGTAAGTATTCCTAACTTTGTTCTTCTTTTTCAAGTGTAGATAGATTTTAATTTATAATTTTCTCCCATACATTAAGATTCTGTATATATCTTCTATGCATGTTTAATTTTAATGTTTCTTACCCCCACTTTGTTCCATAATGTTTGGTGCAAACTATATTATACTTTATTTTGGTTTTTATTAGTTTAGTGAATATGAAAACATAGGACCTAGTTAGGTTTATTGCATAGTTATGCTTGACTGGAGGCTTTAGAACCCTCTCTAGTGATATTATTATGGTAAGAAAAACCTTGGATAGGTCTAATAGATCCATCTTAGTGATGACCCTGAATATATAATGTAATGATAATTGGAAGTGTAAGTAGGATTTATGTTTTTTGAGCTAGGATTAATTTATAGATCAGTTGCATTTCCCCTTGCATACATTCTAGGAAACTGACGTGAATTTAACCCTTGTAGGTTTTCTTTCATGCCATTATTTTTATCATTTTATTATATTTTTACATATTTATAATACTATATCAAACCATTAGATATATTTCTATCTTTATGTGTGTAGGTTTAACACACAGTCACTTTAAAATGACTTTGTTCTATCTATGTAGGTTTTCATCAACTACAAGTTACTAGATCGATCAATTTGACATAGTATTATTCTCTACTTATATATTATCATACACTATCAAATAGGTTGATTCTATCTCCTATTTTATTCTATCTACATGTATGTCAACAAAAATTATTGAATAGGTCATCTCTATTCATTATTCTTCTTTAGCATATAGGGTTTTACAAACATTGTCGAATAGGTTGACCTAGTTTGCAAAATTTGAAAGTAAAAACTAAGCACTATAGCATAAAATTTTGAAATATAAATCATATTAAATCCCACCAAGATTAATTTATTTTCTCTCTATGTCATTTTAGTTCTTCCTTCAGTTCTATTTTTCATGAGTTGGCAGTATTCAAAACTGTAAACCTACAGCCAGCTAGGTTGACCTGGTCAACTTAGTTTTGTAGTCAGCCTTCTATCTAAGAGACATACTCAACCTTTTAAAATTTATTATTAAATGCATTTGTTTTGTATAACACTAGTGACCCAGTTGACTTTGTTCTATACTATTTGCATATAGTGTCACCTAAATTGGTTTTGTATTATTCTTAATCTAGGAATTAACATTTATTTACTAGTAATTAATTCACATTTCCTTTTTCAATTGTTTGCATGCTTAGAATAACTCACATAGTCTATATCATTTTATTTACACTATTTTACTCTTTTGCACACACTACCAAATCACTTAATATTCAAAATGAATTTAAACATTTATCTTCCCAATGCCTACCTACTTATATTTCATCGCCAAGGGGGAAGCTAACTTGGTTTTTTATCTAGTTATAAATACATGGTTAATGGTATATATTAGTAAATCACCTAACACCCTTATCATTATGGTATTATGAATTGAGGAGGTATGCCCCAATATCAAGCCAGTACCATTGCCAATACAAATCCCTTTCATCCCTTTCATCCTAAAACCAACTTTAGACTACTTTCTAGTTATGTATTTCAGCCAACTTTCCTATCACATTAAAATAAAAATTTCTAATAATCTAATAACACTTAGGGTGACCAATTAGTTAGCATTTACTTTTTATTTTATTGCTTGCTCTTTGATCATTGTGTGTTGTATTTCAAAATTTACATTCACCAACATTGATGCAAGGTTTGTGTTGTGTGCCCTAATTGGATCAATCATATTAATCTAATTATTTGTGGGTTTGATTTCATTATTGATTTAAACTATGTTGAAAAAAAAATCCCTATTTTATAACACTATCATCTTGGTCGATACAGTCTCTTATAGACTATGTTTTACCTTCTTGTCAATAGTACATAGTTAATCTACATGATTGTGTCTTCTCACCCTCCTATTTAGTTTTATGTTCATAAATACATAGTTGATTTGCATGATCTTATATCCTTATCAGCTTATTTAACTTTTTTATTGGCAATACATAGTTAACCTGAATAGGTGTATTCTTGTTTATCTATTGGGTTATATAACATAGTATACTAATTTGACTTTGTATCCTATTTTTTGACTTTGTCTTTACATCATCATCATCATCTTTCTTAACCTTTTTCTATAATCATGAACTTCTTATTTGAGGACAACATAGAGTTGAACTCAATATATATGATGAACTTTACCAATCCCAATAGGTTTCCCCATAAATAGGTTATGGCTCCCACTTTCAATGAAATTAATGTGCATGTATCCACTCACACTACCAATTATGAGACTCCTCCTCATGCATCCTCAATTTGTAACCCTCAGCTCTCTTTAGAAGATTATTCTGAATTAGAGTATACTCTAGAAATAATTTTTTTCATTAATGAATTTCCTCAACATCGAGGAAAAGACCCTTCCACTATTTAAAACCTTATGATAAGTGGTCAAGAATAAGAACCCCATTCACCTTACCCCACATTCTCACATGGATTTGGGGGCTATTTGCTTCTCAACCTCTTCCTTTTCTTTTGACCCCTTCTCATACTATGACCTCTTCTTCCTTGATTTCTTCTACCTCCATGCCAAGTATCTATACTAACATGGTATGTTCAACATCTAGTGGGCCTTTTACAAGACCCACTCTTCTCAATCCCTCCACTAGTGCATCATTTTCTACCAAGATAATCATTCCACTATTGCTTCTTCTTATAATCCTTCTACTAATGCATCTTTTGTAAAACATGCTAATCATGTCGCTAATGCCTTCATTTCTAACAACACCTCTCAAGCCACTAGTACCACACATGCCACTACTCACAATGATACCCAAGCCAATAACATCAATGTTAATGATTCTCATACTATGCACACTAATCAAAACATCACTTAAAACCATTAACTTTTATTATAAAATCTTAACCAAATTAACACTTTTTAAGCTAATCATGCCAATCAAATGATTCAAATACAAAATCAACCTCAATAGGTTCCATGGGGAGTGCATAATAAAAATTCCCCCCACCCCCTTAGGGATTCCCATGGTAACCTTATTCCCCAACCACCTCTTGTTAACAAAATAATTAAACATATTCAAAATGAACCTCTTATGCCTCAAATTTCCAACATAGATATAAGAGGCATCACCCTTACCATTAGCAACAATAGGACAACTTATCCTACCTTACACTTAAAAACATTTGTAAATCTATACAAATATTGGGTCAAGTTAAACACTTTTGCTGCTACCAATCTCTTAGCAAAAACCCTCTCTGGAGATGCTTTAGATTGGTATAACCAACTCAAGTCCCATTCCATCACTAGTTTATAATATCTATTTAATTATCTAGTAAAAGAGTTTCAAACTAGTGACTTCCCTGAGAATACCTTGGCTCATTTTATTAATTACAAGCAACTTGAGTTAGAAACTACATAATATTTCATTAAATGGTAGAAGACCTTATTAAATAAGTGTGAACACAACATGGTAGATGATAACCTATTTAATCTATTCACCAACACTCTCTATCCTAAGTAACAATATTAGGTTAAGAATCTCTCTCCATGAACTTTTGAAGAGGCCCTCGACTAAGCCAAGCACCAAGGTTTTCTCATCCACTAGTTTGAGCCATCCCAACCTCTTGTGGGCAATCACATGCTCATAACAAATAAAAATCGTCAAGATAATAATGATGGTGTCAATAATTCCTATGATACCATTCATAATATTCAAGATATTGATCCTGACCCTACTCTAAAACAAGTTTCACCTTTAAACCACACCCCTAATCCTCAATTTTATCTAATAAACAACATCAATGTTAATAATTCATTATCCTTAGTAGAACTACAAAAGAATCTAACAAAGCCTTTTCCATGAAATCTTGATTCCACTCACCATATGAAATAATGGTATGATCTAAATAAATTATGTTGGTTTCATGTTAGTTGGGGTCACTCTCATGAGACTTGTTGATAATTATGTAACTTAGCTATGGATTTACTCCTTGGTCCAAATTTAGATCATGATTCCCTCATTATTAAACATCAACAAGCTTATGATGTTTCCTTCAAAGCTCATGATACACAAATAAAAAATCAAGATTTAAACTAAGCTAATGATCATCTAACCATTTACAGAGACCCTCTTCCAAACCATCAAGATAATAATGATAAGCCTATTCCTTCCACCAATCATGTTGAAAATCTTATAGACATAACTCCCAAAGATAATGTGATCAATATGTCTAATATGAAAAGGGTAGTTGATTTCATTGATTCTCATCCAACCCAAATGCACCAATCATCTCACACTTTCTGTGTTATCCAATTATTCCCCAACTCACCTAACAGTGTTGGGACAAGAGGATGGTATCTCTTTCAACAAACAAATTCCAACACCTCCATTGGATAACACCTCTCATACCATTTCTACAATTTATCTAACTTATTTACCCATCACCAATAATATTTAAATTTCTAATACCACTTCCTCAAATATATCACAAGATAAACCTAAATCAACTACCCCCTCCCCTCACGATAATCAACCAATTTATCCCCCAATTAAACCTCCTGAATCGTATCAACATAACTTTACATGCACTTCTAATCCTCTTTATGAGGAGTTCCTCTAACATTATGCACCTATATTCAGCAATCCACTCATGGGTTATGATGAATGGGACCTTATAATTAAGCTTACCGATCTCCCATCTCAAATTTCCTTTCTCAAACTCATACAGACTTCTCCTATAACATCCCCACTAGGATCTAATTAGAAATATAAAAATATTTTTTTTAAATAAACACATATACATTAGTAGACTACATCTTGAGAGTTTAACAAAGATCATAAAATTATTCATGTTACAACATAAAATATGTATCTCTAATATCATGAGAGAATGACAACTCAATATAAAAAGTAGTTATAACATTTTAACTCGACTTATTCAAATACTCATTCACCACTGTCAGTGTGCATCAATATATAATTATAACTTTTCATGACTATTTTACAATAACATAATGTGCAAATAAGATACTTGGTTATCCCAAAGCATAGTTCTCAAGCTTTAAGTATCTATGGCAATCTCAAGTTTCATATCAATAATTAGTACTGGTATGGGGAGGGAGAGCATCATTCGATATATTTTACACACCAACCATATAACAATGATCCCCCATAATAATCCCATAAGGAAATTGTCTTCCCTTCATGGATGTGTAGATAGTGACAACATGAGAATCTAGAGAGACTAGCAAGTACCTATGTGTTGTATGATTTCTAACTAACTAAACATGCAGTGTATCATAGAAAACTTGATTTATTGAAATATATCACATGTACATGTAAATCATACTCATGAAATGATAATGTCTCACTAAACATACTTTAGCCCAAAGTTTTACAAATAGTAATATAAAAGTGATCTATAGATCTATCAATTTAATGGACACCACTAGATCAGATTGCCTTCATCTAACATTGCAATGCCAATAAACCAGTGAATTCCATCTCACTCCTTACTCTACATTAGCAATGTGTATTGGTTAAATATAATTCAACCACAAGATTAAACAACTTACATCCTACTATTAAATGCATCATACGACATGCTATACAAAGGAGTAATAACAACATACATTTAGTTTGTCAAACATATGAATGAATCTTTCATTATATTCTATCCCATACTAGAAATAATGATTACAAATATACCACCTGGGTAAACATACAATTTAATTATTCAATTGGTTTACAGGTATCTACACCCTATGGCAACCCATATTACCATAGTCTAGTGTTCTAAGACTTAATTACTAGTTTTCTAAAATTAATCATATGAAATAGTCTCAAATATATGGAAACATAAGCATTATACAAGTTACTATTCATAACAAGCAAGTCATTATTCCCACAAAACACAATAACATACCAACACAACATTTGTTAAACTCTCAAAGTTTGCATGCACTCATACACAAGTCTTATCAACTATAATAACACACACTATCCATAACAATAACCAACATGTATATAGTAAAAAAATCAAATGTAGATATGAGTTTAGGAATAATAACTATAGTAAGTACCATTTGGGTATAACATACTTTTATACTATAGTGTCTTATGATATCTCATACTATCATAGGTTCCCAACTACATAACAACACATAATGTAAGTTTATTATTTTTAAGACTCAACTGATCTATACAGATAATAACAAGCAAACAATAAATAATTATACCATCTGGGTATACTTCATACAAGCTTACCAAAGTATCACAACATATAAACATGCCTCACGATGCACCATTATACACTAAGTATAACTACATATTTATACATAATAATACACTCATACTATGTAATGCTAACTAAGATTTGATACTGAATACACATGATTAACAATCATTCATATTATTAGTAGTGAGTCAGATCATTCATAAACCCATTATGACTTTTTGTTCTAATGATTCAATTTCTACTAAGAGACTATCTAAGGGTTATAGTCCTAAAAATTAATGACTTATACAATCATCTAATGAACTACAGGTATAATCCGTATATACTAGCACTTGCACATCCTAATGTGCATCTCATATAGGTATTCAAATGCTAGGAAATTTCTAAACCATGGTTTAGTGTTTTAATCATAAATACTAAGCATAATAATCAACTCATGAAGTAGTTATAAATACATATAACACACTCATTCCATACAATAACCCGGAACTTTGTTTTTCTTGAAAACACAAGAAATCCAGTTTCACCACTAGTTTAATAATTGGTCTATATTTTAAGGTTTACAAGAAATTTTTTGTTAAACTATATTATTTAATTCTTTCACTGTTTAATAATTGATCTATATTTTAAGGTTTACAAGAAATTTTTTGTTAAACTATATTATTTAATTCTTTCACTTTTTGGTTAATATTTATCCTGAGAATCTTATAACTCGATATAATGTCACATCCTGTGTGATAGTTTTCATATATCAAGGAATCTAAAAGTTCCTCTAGTTTTAACCCACAAAAGGAGGTACATATGTTTTACCCATTTGTCTCCATTTACACATTTATACAATAATGACTAAGAATCCAATTTTATGTCACTACTCTCACACTATAGTTACCAATTCAAATATTTATCCCCACCGAGTAATAAAACTCTATTGTCATTGTAACTAATGTGAAAATCCATTACTAGACTTTAGAATTATTTAAAAACCCAAATTTAATTATTTATGTAAATAAATCTCATGAAACCCAAATACTTAATTTAATAACTGACCAAAAACTAGCATATGTCTACTAGCATTATTCGTATGCATAGTGCCATTTATAAATAAGTCCATGGGTAATCTTCATATGCTTGCATTATAATAGTTAGTACTATAGGAACATCTTACCTTATAATAAAATTTACTCTACTCATAAAACTCTAGTGGTGATTTAGGTGATATAATACATATTTAGGTGATATTCATCTAGGAGGATACACTACTAAATGGGTGATGCCCTATACTAAACCATAATTTAATATATAGAAAAGCATGTATAATAATGAGTTTCATGCCCAAAAGGGAATTACACAAATTTCCAAAATAATAGTTCATAAAACTTAATACGTAAGTCAATGCCTATCTGTCTACTAAGTAAAACCGACCCCATCCTCATATCATCATTTTAAAATTTATGTTCAATAGCAAAGACCAACACCCGTTTCAGGAGTA
>JARHVA010000190.1:2145000-2167500 GCA_037957365.1 Torreya grandis
CTATCGATCTTCCTCCACCTATGGTCCCTCCTCCACCCATGGTTCCTCTTCCACCTGTGGATCCCCCTTTACTTGTGGTCCCTTATCCACCAGTGACTACTTCATGTCCCACAAATTCTACTCCTATTCCTTTTCTTGCGTATCTTATGCATGATTTCCCTCAAGAGAATGATATTTTATTCATTCCTACATTTTATATTCATGAGATTTGATGAGAGGTATTTTCCCATCTTTCACTAAATATCGATGAGACCCTCACTATAGTTAGAGTCTACTGTCATAGAGATCTATCAGATGTTATGGACAATGTTTGTGGACAAATTTACCAATATTTATGAACATAGCATGGTATTTCTTCACTTTTTTCTTCATTTTGGATTGGACATCTACTCCAAGTTTATATTTATCTACTTTATATCATTTGAATTTGTGTCAAATTTTGCTTCACTTATATATCTTATATGGATATTTATATTTTGCATTATATGTTGTCTATGGTGTCATTTTTTTTCCTTATGATATCTTAATGGATTCTTTTCATGATCACATGCTTTTTCTATGAGTTCATTTATTTAGATGGATGTCTTATTCTTTCCTCATGATTTTTTTATACCTTATCTCCATAACATGAATAATCATTATTGTGACTTAGTTATACAAACCTTGTTCCTCTTAGTACTCATTTACCATGTGATCAATTAGCAAAAAATTCATCTCATTATAATCTTATTTTAATGGTCTACCTTGAATCTCCCTTTATTCCCCTTATTTACTTTTGAAAACTAAGCATATACGTGGTCAAAACTTAAGATAACATATTGGTTCATAGGTAAGCAAGTGTTTTAGTTAGTCATTTCTTTGGATACTTAGCTTCCTTTAGACAAAGTCTAAAGCTCATTCATGTCTATTAATTTGTCTCTCATGTTGGTTATTCTAAGTTCGTATGGAGGAAGAATTTTAAGAGCCATAAAAATTCAAAATCCAACCCATTTAAACAAAATTTAATTATACAAAAGTCAACATTCAATTTTTCAAAAGTTAAATCACACTAAAAGACATGATTCAAGTCACATCTCCTTTTTCTAATCAAATTTCAAACTCCATAGTTGGCCTCATGATAGAGTTTAGGTCCATTGGGGTGTGATAGACTAGTAGATTGGGAAATGAGAATAAAAAAATATTTTAGTGATACCTGATTTCTCACACAATTACCCAATATTCATAGTAGACTGGTAGCTCTATAATAGGTCCTGAGGAATGGGAAACACATTGTGGGAGGTTAGGTCCATTTTAATTTTCTTGTTCAAAAAACAAACATGAGTCGATCTTAGTAGATCACTTATTTTCATATGCAGCTTTGTGTTTACTATGAACAGGGTATCTTTTGTATATTGATTGTCACTAGTCACTTGGTGTCTTTTCTATGTCCTTAGTATGCCTCATGTTTTCTAAGGTCTTCTCATAGATGCCTACATTGTGTTTTTTACATTCCCTCTTTTATTTACAATCATCCTAATATTTCCCCTTGAGAAATATTAATTTGTTCACTAATCACTCCCCCTTAGGGTTTCCATTTGTGAGTTACAGTGTAAGACCATATATAGGAACAAGATTTCCTCACAAATTACCATTATTAACATTCCTTTTAAATACATTTTACCAATCATTTCCACATCATTAGTGTTCCCTTTTAAATATACCATGGATAGGACCAAGCCTTCCTCATAAAATTTTCTAATACCCAAGTCACAATGAAATTACATGTATTATACTTTTAATAAGTAGTGATTAATTATGAGTCGTACATTATTGACATGCTTCCCATCTTGATATAGTATGTTTTATGTTTCCTTCATTTATTTTTCACTTCTATCTTATTATTTTTTGATTCCATGCAAGAATACAACCATTTTTCTTAAAGTTTTTCATACTTCCCAACTTAAATTAGTGTGATCAATTTAGGTTCATTTTTCTAATTTTGTTTCTTTTTCATACTTTCCAATGTGATTTAATATGATTGATTGACATAATTTTTTTGTTTTTATACCATTTGGTGTTTATTATGAATTCCATTTTATTAAATTATTTTCATACTTCCTAACATGATATAGTGTGATTGTTTTTTTTAATTTGGTGCAAATCCTTTTCATGGTTTACAAACATTTTGTTATCCTTGTTTACTATATTTAGTTTATTATACTTAGTTTTATTTTGCTATTACACATTTTCCATCATGATATATTGTGTTGTATATTTGTTTTGATTACTTAAACTTTTCCAAGTCATTTTTTCCTTTTTATTTTTAACCATGAATGTGTATCACATAATGGTAGAAAAAAAAACACTCCACATATATTTCCCATAACATATACAACAAAATCTAAATACATGTGATAGAAAATAAATATATCTATGAATCAAAATCCACAACCAAAAATAACTCATGATATCAAATCCAATGGTCAAAATCAATATCTATATATATTGTGTGTTTTATAAAATACAAGGTACAAAATAGCTACATATCTAAGGCTAGGCTCTATCCTACCTATCATATGGCCTAGCGGCATTGCCCATAGATGTTTGGGACTTTCTTCTCTATATGCTATAATGAGGTAGTCTAGGATATCAAACCTCCTACATGTCACTATAAGTTGGCCACATAGGCTTGCACCTATCTAAGCTAGACTATAATATCCATATGCATTGTTCTCTCTTGAGCCAAGGTTTACCAGGCATGTGCCTCTCCCTCTCCCACCCATATTAGTGGATGAAATCCATCCTTATGGGCCTATAATTGCCTCATGGCCTTCCCCACTAATCTAAACCATCATGCCTGGGTTAGGGAAGATGGTACCACAAGAACATCCATAGTGGTGAGGTCGTATGGTGTTAGCACCCCATCTAAAATGTCATGATGCATAGCTACAATCAGGGCTCCCCATATGACATCTTCTATCACCAAATCTATAAAAACAAAACTAGATAGGTATTAGATCATATATATATATATATATATATCAAAAAATATCTATGTACTTTAGCCACATGTAGCTATTATTCTATATCAAATCTTAAATCAAAATCACAACATTTCTCACTAGTTTTAGTATCACCAACCACCATCTCCCTGTCTACTTACCTGTCGAGCATGGTATTTCCATCTGCTCATCCCCCAAGTGCCTCCTCCATATATCACCTCTATGCTAATGCAAATTTTAGAGTCACCACTCGTGCATATCCTAACCTTGTCTTAAGAGGTGTCTTTATAGACCAACTATATCCTAGAAAGGATTTTAGGTTATCTTGCACTATCTCCCTTACCTATGCCAACTCTTTTCAAAAATGCCTCCATCTATGGCATGGCCAAGGTGGTCATTATTGTTATTATAGTGGTTCCTATTGTGTACTTATATCCACATCCATGTAATCCCCTCTCCCAATAACCTATTATCATGATTGACCAGTATATGGTCTAACATGTCATGCCAAATCATAAGTATCTTCACCAGTACTCCTCATCCTCCTCTCCCCATCAACTCTCTAGCATGTCATAATTAATAATAAGGAAATACTATAGAGGTTATTAGGTGTGGGATTTTGACCTACCCTGGCAAGCATGCCACCAAATGTAGCTCTTCTCATGAGGTATAGTGGCTCGTGATCTGCACCCAGGTCAACCCTATCTCCATGGTTGACTAATTAGGCCATATAGTAGTAATGTACATATAGCACTTCCATGTGATCTCCCCTCATGTGATAGTCTAAAACACTAGAACATGGGATATGGCTTGAGCTACATGGTCCGAATCCATATTATCAGCTAAGGTAACCTATCATCGACCATGTGGGGTAACCCAGCTAGTCAATACATAGGAAACCTCTCATATATTTAAACACTTAGTAAAATAATAGGCCCCATGGTATTCTATCCTTTGGAAAACATCTCAAAAATATCATGCATGGCTAGACCTAAATGATAGCAAGCCATAAATTTTTCCATGGTAAAAAATAGATTGACACAAGGCTATTGCATATAGTGGTACCTTGCCATCTGACTTGTGACATAGTACTCATTTTGTCACAAATTTGATCATGGCCTTATATATGTCTAGAATATCCATAATGTATATATAAAATATACTAACCCTCAATCCTAGGTATATCTTATTTGAGCACATCACCCACCAATCTAGTGTTTGTCTCTCTTATTGATCATCTAGTGTCCCATTAATCACCAGTGTCCCTGTTATTGGTAGTCTTAGCAATGCATGGACATCCTCTAGTCTAATACCCACCTCAATGGTATCCTCTTCCACCACTTATCAAAAATTATTGGTCAAACATTCCCATGCTCCAAGGAACATGATAATGAGATCAACACTAAGCAAGATGTTCCTCATCTCCATAATGTCTCCAAAGCCTAGTGTGACTAATTACGCTCTGTCCATGTCAGTCAATCACTCCAATATATCTAGTATCTAAGACATATATATCAGTCACCAATACCTATATCATCTCTACAAAATATCAAACAATAAAGGATGGATCAGACCTCTATGTCATAAATAATCAAAATATATTCTTAAAAATTTTCAAATCAACCACTTTTGATTTAGTTTCTTAATTTTTTATAGCATCAGCCCATTTCAATACTAAATTAGCTCTGTATTTTTTTTGTGATACTAGATTGGCCCTTTCACATTCTTAATAGATCAACCACATCAATACTACATCGGCCCTCTTTAGTGAACTAGATCATCCCTATCATACAAAATCAACCTTTAACCCTTACCAACTAAGTTAACCTACTATTACACAGTCAGCGCCATTTTAGCATACTAAATCAACCCACTACTATGCAGTCAACCTTATAATTATACTTCACCTTATATACTAAATCGACTAGGTCAACTTTGTTTGTCTATAGTGGTGAATTTTTATCCATTACCATGAATGCCTTGAACTTTTATTGGTCTAACTTCTTTCCACCCACTAGCCTATTTTACCTCTAGTTTACCTAAAAATTTCCTATGGTTCATTCTGATACATAGATTTTACCTACCAATTAATTTTCTATTTTTAGCTTAATTTTAAATAAAAATACTCAAAATTTTGAAATTTGTAATTGCTTACATGTGTTGTACTCATTAAAACCGCTATGCATCCTCCTTGTCTTAGTTTTCATCTCCTCACCATTATGGCTCTCTAGTTTCCAACTAGGCCTCTTAAAGCTCTATTTTCTCAAAATAGTAAAAATAAAACAATGAATTATTTTTCACCCTATTTATATTTACCATCAAATTTTGTATTTTGATCATATATTTGTTTCTACTATCTCTTTTTTCAAATCATAAAATGTTCTAGATTCCTGACATCATAGAGAATATTTTCCCTTATTATATGTATATATTTCAAAAAAATTGATTTTTCACTCTTTTTCACTAATTTCTATAGGTTTTCCTAATGTTACCTACATTAGATACCTTCACATTTATTACATCTCCTTCTTTATTTACAGTAATAAGGTAAGTAAAGGTATGTGCTTTTCAATTCTTTCTTTTTATTTATCTTATTTTCTCTTTTTTGCAATTTATTCAACTTCAACATTGTGTGTTGCTATGTTATTTTCTTGAAGCGCCATCCAATATTGCACCTAAGTGACATGTGATGAGCTTCAAGTGGGGCATATGTATACACATAATATTTTCAAACTTTATCACTTATTGATGTTTTTTATCTTGCAGGAATCTTTCAAGTTTCAATCTCTTTAAATGCATGCCTTAAGGGGTGGGCAGACCATTGGTGCTTTACAGGATTATTATCCCTATACTACCACTTGTTATCATTGCAACTATCTCCTAAAAACATTTCCCTAAGATTTGTCTCCTCTTTTTCACCCTCATCTAGTCAATTTCTACCTTCATTATCCCTCCCTTAACCTAAAATCCTTTTTGATAGTTTACGATATACTATCAAACCCATCGACCCTTTACTCTAATTAACAAAACTACCACTTTTGATTTAGTTTCTCAATTTTATACAACATTGACCCATTTTAATACTAAATTAGCCTTATATTTTATTTATGATACTAGATCGGCCCTTTCACATTCCTACTAGATCAGCCACATCGATACTACATCGGCTCTCTTCAACAAACTAGATCGCCCCTATCATACATAGTCAACCTTTAACCCTTACCAACTTAGTCAGCCTATTGCTACGTAGTTGACCCCATTTTAACATACTAAATCAGCCCACTACTATGTATTCAACCTTATCATTCGGTTTCACCTTACAGACTAAGTCAATTAGGTTGACTTTGTCCATCTATAGTGGTGACTTTTTACCCATTACCATAAATGCCTTGAACATTTATTAGTCTAACTTCTTTCCACCCAATACCCTATTTTACCTCTAGTTTACCTAAAAAATTTCTAGGGTTCATTCTGATACCTAAATTTTTTTTACCAATCAATTTTATATTTTTAGCTTAATTTCAAATAAAAATACTCCAAATTTGAAATTTCCAATTACTTACCTTTTTTGCACTCATTGCGACCATTATATGTCCTCCTATTTTAGTTTTCATCTCCTCACCATGATGGCTCTCTAGTATCTAACTAGGCCTCTTAGAGATCTATTTTCTCAAAATAATAAAAATAAAAAATGAATTATTTTTCACCCTACTTATATTTACCATTCAAATTTATTTACTATTCAAATATTTACATCAGATTTTATATTTTTATCATATCTTTGTTTCTACTAGCTCTTTTTTTGAAGCATAAAATGTTATAGATTCCTAACATCATAGAGAATATTTTCCCCTATTATATGTATATGTACAAAAAAAATTATTTTTCACTCTTTTTCACTAATTTCTATAGGTTTGCGTAATGTTCCCTATATTGGACACTTTCACATTTATTACATCTCCTTCTTTATTTACAACAATAAGGTAAGTAAAGTTATGTGTTTTTAAATTCCATCCTTTCATTTATCTTATTTTATCTTTTTTGTAATTTATTCAACTTCAATGTTGTGTGTTTTTATGTTCTTTTCTTGAAGCACCATCCCATGTTGCACCCCAAGTGATACGTGCTGAGCTTCAAGTGGGGCATATGTATACACATAATATTTTTAAACTTTATCAATTATTGATGTTTTCTCTTTTATAATAATCCATTGAGTCTCAATATCTTTAAGTGCATGCCTTAATGGGTGTACCATGAAAGGGGTGGGCAGACTATTGGTGCTTAACAAGATTAATGTCCCTATACTACCACTTTCTATCATTTTAACTATCTCCTAAAAACATTTCCCTAAGCTTTGTCTCCTCTTTTTCACCCTCCTATAGTCAATTTTTGCCTTCATTATCCATCCCCTAACTTAAAATCCTTTTTTGATAGTTTAAAATACACTATCAAACCCATCAACCCTTTACTCTAATTAAAAAAACTAATTTAGGGTCTAGGTCGGCCCTTGACCGACATAGACTAGGACCTAATTTGTTTTTATCAATAACCATATAGAGTCAATTTGGCTGACCCTATCAGCTAAACTTTCAAAAAGGATTAGGGTTAGATTTAACTATATAAATGCATTCATTTTGTCATTTTTAAGAAGAGAAGAAGAAGAGATATATATTGCATATTTGCTTATCCACCATTATACTTGAGGAGCATAGATTATGGTTTCATACTTTCTTTTGGAGATATGAATCTTGTCTTATGGAGAAGTATTTTGGATGCATTGATAGGTTGTGTATCGTAGAACTTATTTATCCTTGTCATCCTTACATACCACAACAACCTCTTGCAAAGCACCTTCGCCAAGACAGAGATTAAATCTTGATGGGTTCATCTTCAAAGGTTAGTATTCCTAAATTTGTTCCTCCTTTGTAAGAGTAGATAGATTTGAATTTTTAATTCTCTCCCATGTATTAAGATTTCATATACATTAATATGAGTATGTCTTCTATGCATGTTTACTTTTAATGTTTATTACCCCCACTTTGTGCTACAAGATTTGGTAAACACTAGATTATACTTTACTTACTTTTTATTAGTTTCGTGAAAATGAAAACATAGGACCCAGTTAGGGTTATTGCATAGTTTTACTTGACTGGAGGATTTATAACCCTCCCTAGTGATATTATTGTGGTAAGAGATCCCTTGGCTTGGTCTAGCGGATCCATCTTGGTCATGACCCTAATATTTAATGTATCAGCAATCAAAAGTGTAAGTATGATTTATCTTCTTTGAGTTAGGATTAGTTTATAGATCAATTACATTTCCCCTTGCATACAAAGCATAACTTAGGTGGGTTAGAGAATTGGGTCTAGGAAATGAGGCCTGATGAGGAACCCAAGTATAATGCAACTCCCATAAATCAAAGAAGATAAAACCTATAAGACAAAACTCCTATCGTAAAAGAGAGAAAATAATTTTGGAAACACAATGACTAAGGCGGGGTGAATCAGTCTCTTAAAACTTCCTTTAATGTTTAATTTAACATTCCTTGAACCATCAAAGCAATATAAATATATAACAATGCATAAAGAGTCATTCACATGACCAAAACATTAAAAAAACACACATATGAGTGGGAAAACCTTAAGGAGAAAAAAATCCACTAATCCTTGTAAATGGGACTATAATCACATAAGTCAAAAGATCACAATTTAGTTAAGCACCAACTCCACATGGAACACCACCCCCAACTAGTTAAGCACCAACCCAGCTAGGCTTTAGCAAGCACCAAATTGCAAGGAGGCACCAACCCCCTAGGTGACTCAAGACCAACTCATCCACATTAAACCTTTGATCACCTTCAGAACACCTTATTTCTCATACAATAGATGATGATCACATTCTTCATCTCTTCTCTCTCTTCTACCCCTCTCAAACTATCTTTTATGCTACTTCATTTAATTAGGTCTCTTCAAGACATATTAAGTCATATGACCTTGATATTAATCTATAGTACCCATGTTATATCTTCATGATAGTTTCTCTACACCATTTTTATGGTCTTAAATACCTCCTTCAGCTCTTCAAAGTGTTATATCCTTCACTTCCACTCACTCATTCTCTAACAAGATAATTAGGCCTATTAGGCTTTATTATTATACTAGGCTCTTGATCATACACCTCTTAGTTAGACATATACACTTGACCACTTATATTTTACAAATAATATGCCTTAGGTTATCCCATAAACACTAATAAATCACTACATTAGGTCAGACATATCTCAAATAGACCAAATCCTTCTTTAGGGCTTAAGGAGACCTAATTCAATTAGGCCTTCATTAGTACACGTTACCCTTTGATCTTCATGGAACACTTTAGAACTATACACATATAAGGAAAACAAAATATACCACTCAAATAGGCACCCAATAATTTCATCTTAGGTCCATGACACTTTTTAGCACCAAGCACCACTTGAAGCACACCATTAGTACTATTCACATTAGACCTTTATACACACAGAAAGGTCTATCTTGAATAGTTGAAGATAACATGTCATTTATCCACAAAAAAATGATAATAAATCACATAGATATAACCTCAAAGACCTCAAAAACTTTATCAAGTGTATCATACTTCATTAAATAGGGTAAAATGACTTAAAATCACTCTTGTAATTGGCTCACTCAAAATTTCCAATTTTCCTCAAAGACCAGTCATGATGACTCAGACCTCCAACACCTGTATAGACATTTTCAATACATTATTATGCATATATATGAACCTATGACATATCTAGACCATCCTTAAATATAAAATCATATGGTTTAGTGGTAACTATTGGTCTTACAGACTAATTTGTTGACCTCACTACACATAGACCTTATTGAGTCAGACAAGCCATTTTGGCTTCTTCATTTTCACCATTATACCTGACTTCCAAGATTTACACAAAACATTAATAGGATGTACTAGTTTCAAAAAAATCTCTATGCACTTGGTTTCATCACTCTATCATGGTAACACACCCCTAATCTTCTTCTCAATGCTACCTGGGTTTTTAATTGTTTCCATCATTAGTCTTGTTAGTGCCTGGCTAATTTGGATGACTAATTTTGATAACTATAACCAATCCATAAACCACCAAGGACATCAAATATTATTCTCAATCTTTAACCTTCATCAATTTTCAAACTTTGACTTAGTCAACACTAACTACTACAACAAATCTCTAAGAAATATACACTTTCTTATAAGGTCTACTCACACACCTAAAAACTCAATCACACTTAGAGGTGCCTGGAAGAGTTGAATACAACCTCAAATAGTTTTTATAGTCATTTTAGACCATTTTAGGCTATTTTGAACAACATCTTCCACATCAGGTCCTCATTAGGGTTTTAAGAGGGTTTAAACCTATTTTCATTCTTAACAATCATTCATAAAGTATAGCCCCTCAATCTAAAAAAAATGCCTAAAATTTTGATCTAAGACCCTTCCCCATCTACCATGAATAGATTAAGTTCCCATGCAGACATTTTATGAGCTAATGAGCACAAGAAAAACCTTTTTAGATAGAGAACCCTTCATTTTGTGTACTCAAGAGACCTTAAAACACATTTTCATGCCTTATCCTTCAAATTTTGACCTCAAACTTCATGCACATGCTCAAAAAAATTTGAATCAACTTTTTTAATGCTCCCTTACTCACACTTTCCTTGAAAACTTATTTTTATACCCCATTAGGCCACACTCTCTTTCTTTTCTCACTTAGACCTTGACCTAAAAACCACCTTAGGCCTTAAAACTAACCTTCATGCCTCTTTACATGCACTCTCCACCACTCTCACATACACAAACAAACTCATACATGCTTAAACATTTTCATATATCCTTCATATTCCTTGACAAAAGATCATGATGCCTCATTAGGCTAGACACGGTCTTAGGAGTGGTCTAGGTGTAGACTTGGTCTCAAGTCTTACCCCTATAGACTTACCCTGAGACTCACATGAGTGATCCAATGCCTCATATACATGATAAAACAAATTCATATAACCATTCATGCTTCTGTGCATTCATATCACCAAGACATCATGCTCCTTTATGCACAAGACAAGGAATCATATGCACATACCTTTTCAAGACACTACTAAGCTCAAGCATTTAACAACTTTGACAACAAGGACCTTCCATGCTGACCTTCACATCAATATTGAAATCATAAGAAAATAAACCAATCATATCTTACACTGTCATAATCACTGTAACACTAATCAATATTCTCTCTCATAGTTATACTCTTTAATGACCTCATGAAGACCTTCTCAAGAGCCTTTGACATTAATGACAACATCAATGCCAAACCTCAACAACAAGAAAAATTATCAAAAATATCCCCCTTTGTCTTTGATGGAAAAACACACTACAAACTGATCATTCTTATCTCCTCATTCTAGTCTTTCTCCCCTTTTGACATAAATGACAAAGTGATGTTTGCAACTCCTTAGATCACACTCCTTTCAACCAAAATACTTGACACATAGAGCTGAGTTTATAAGACATAATACAACCATGATCCCCTATCTCTATGCATACCTTCTTATAATAACTCACCTATTTTTGGAGATAATGAAGTTGATTATTTCTACCTAAGTACTTGGATTTTTCAATGATTGCTAAGGGCAAGAATTACACCTAATTCTTATCTTAGGTGTTCAAATGTTACCTTTAGAAGTGGTTTGATCAAAATGTCTACAATATGATCTTATATAGAAACATATTCAAGTATGACACTTTATTCACTTACCTTCTCTATTATAAAATGATACATGATGAGAATGTGCTTAGTCTTTGAGTGCATGAAAGGGTTCTTTGAGACGGTTATAACACTTGTTTTGTCACAATAAATAGGGTTAAGACCATCATACTCCACCTTATAGTATTTTAGGGTTTGTCTCATCCATAGGACCTAAGTGTAATATGAATTTGTTACAATATACTCAGACTCACAAATAGATAATGCTACTAATGGTTTCTTCTTGTTTATCCATGAAACTAGGTACCCACCTAAGAATAAGGCTCCTCCACTGGTACTTTTCCTATCATCTAGACATCTTAACCAATTTTTATCTATATAGGCTGCCAAATTGAACTCCTTACTCATTGTATACCATAACCCATGATCTATAGTCCCTTTGAGATACCTGAGTATCCTTTTGAGTGCTTGTAGATAATTTTTTATTGTCTACTTGAAACCTTTCCATAAGACCTACTGCTTACATGATGTTAGGTCTAGAGGTAGTGGTGTATACAAAAATTCTAATCATTGATTTATATGATGTCTGATAAACCTTTGGAGACTCATCTACCTTGCTCAAATTACACTCTATGATCATAGATGTACTAACTGCCTTGCAATCTTCTATTTCAAACTTCCTCTACATCTCTCTTATGTGCTTGGCTTGTGAAATGAATATACCTTTTTTAGATTGAGTGATTTAAAACACAAGAAAGAATGATAGCTCTCTTATAATGGACATCTTAGACTCTTTATACATCACCTATTCAAGTCCCTTGGCCATGTTCTCATTGTTTCCATAAAATATGGTGTCATCCACATATACAACTACTAGCAACTGATGATCATCTTCTGACTTTATATATATATATATATATATATATATATATATATATATATATATATATATAATATACTATCTACAACTTTTATTTTGAATCCTTTATCTAATAGATACATGTCCAACCTAGCATACCAAGCTCTAGGAGCTTTATTTAGACCATAAAGATCCTTTTTTAACCTAAAAACATAGTCCTTGTCACTTGATAGTGATATCTCCTTACGTTGATATATGTAAACCTCCTCTCCCAAACTCCCATTCAAAAAGGTATATTTGACATCCATCAAGTATATCCTAAACCATTTGAATCCTACATATGATAGAAACAATTTGATGGCCTCCAATCTTGCTACTAGTGCAAAGGTCTCCTCAAAGTCTACCCATTCAACTTGTGCATATCTCTTGCATACTAATCTATCCTTGTTCCTAATGACTTCTCCATCTTTATTCAACTTATTTCTAAACACCCATTTTATGCCAATGACATTCTTATCTTTAGGCCTAGGAAATATTTTTTATGTCCCATTATTCTCTATTTGGTCTAACTCCTCATTCATAGCGCCTATCCAAAATTTGTCTTTGATTGCTTCTATAAGATTCTTAGGTTCAATCTTAGTCAATAGATCAAAATTATCTTGATTTAGATTACTTACCAGTCTTCTCCTTTTTGCATACCTACATTCTTGTTTCTAATGATTTGAGATTCAATATGATCTCTTTGAATCTATCTTGAGGGGCCTTTTGAGTCCTATCTCTCGTCAACTTTTTCATCATCAATCTCTATAGTTTCCTCTTCATTCTTGAAGTATAGATCCTCTAAAGTATCTTTGACTATGAGTGTGATTTCTTTATCTCATCAATATTCACATTGGTGGTTTCCATGATCTCTTGTAACCTCTTGTTGTAACATCTATAGACTGAGCTCATTGATGAGTATCTTAAAAATATTCCTTGATCAAATCTAGAATCAAACCTTCCTATTGCTCCCAAACACTCTAAAGTGTTACACATTAACAAGTCTACCCTTCCATATTTCATAAGGAGTCTTGTTACCATTAGTACTTATATATCCTCTATTCAAAATGTAGACTGAAGTGTTTACTACCTCTCTCGAATATCCATTAGATAATATAGACTCATTTAGCATAGTTCTCTCCATCTCTCGAACTATCCTATTCTTTCTTTCCACTAACCCATTCTACTAAGTTGTCTAAGTTACTGAGAACTATCTCCTTATTCCATTAACCTCACAAAAGTCATCAAACTCATTAGACCAAAACTCTCCTCCTTTTTTAGATCTTAGGTACTTGATCTTTCTATTCTTCTCATTCTCAACAAGATCCTTGAATGCCTTGAACTTGTCAAGAGCTTCTAAATTCTATTTAAGGAGTGCAACCCAAGTCATTCTTGTGTAGTCATCTCTGACTAACATGAATTATTTATCTCCTTGGACTTGAACCTTCATCTAGTTTGCTTATCATGTTTACATGCTTTACAAAGTATGTTTATAGGTTTGGTGATCTTAGGCATGTTCTTCACAGACTTATTAATGTTTATCTTGACCATATTGTCAAATTTTAGGTAACCTAACCTTTTTTTCCATATCGAAATTTCATCCATCTTACTCATAAATCATTTATCCTTCTTGATCTCATTTAAGACATATAGATCATTCTTAGTTTTCTTAGCATTGGAAATTAGCCTTCCATTTTTGACTCTCCTTATCTCACACCCTCTATCATGAAAGGTCAATTTGTGTCCTTGATTGCATATTTGACTTACACTAAGAAGGTTATGTTTCAAATCTTACACATACAACACATTTTGTGTCTTAGTCTTCCCATTGTCTAAACTCAAGATACCCTTGCCAACTATATCGACAGTTGTGTTATCTCCAAACCTCACTATTCCTACAACATTCTTCTTCAATGATATGAACTTATTTTTATCTCCTATCATGTGGCTTGAGAAATCACTATCTATATTCCATTTCATGCCTTCATCTTGAATGTGAAAGGCAGTCTAAGATATCATAGAATCCTCTTTAGTATTATGATCTTCTTTAGCAAATAGTCCATATTAACTCTTGATATCAATATGATCAATCCTAACTCTATTTGGCTTCCATACCAATGTTTGAATCTTCTCATGCACTCTAGGAGATTCATCTATCTTGTTGAATTTTGAGAGAATTATAACTATATTAGAACAAAATATTGTAATGTTCCCCATATTATGACAAATATAGTTAATAACATTTTTTTACTTACCTCTTGACTGATTACTCATTTTCCCATGGTCCCATGATAACCTATCCTTTATTGAATCAGGTTTCCTAATTGGTATTTTCATGTAGGTACTCTTGACTTGTTCTGAATTCTCACATTCTCTCTCAAACTTGCCCATCTTTTCTATGAGCTACTTATGCTCAACCTTCATGGAATATAGATTTATCTTCAACTAGTCATACTCAACTTATTTTGATCTAAACCTTGTATTGACACCTTCTAACTAATTCTTGAGATCCTTGTTAGTCTTATTTTGATGCTTAAAATCATCAAGGGCACTTATGAGCTTAACTTCAAGGTATACTTCAACTTATCATTCTTCATTGTCATAGTAGACTTCATCATACATGTTGTCTTCTTCCTTTTGATCACTAGACATCTTGTACTTCTTAGGATCACCTTCAAGCTATTAGACTTGATTCGAAGGACCAAACTCTGATACCAATTTTTAGAAACATAATTACTAAGAGGGGGGTGAATCAGCCTCTTAAAACTTCCTTTCACATGTAATTTAACATTCCTTGAACCATAAAAATAATACAAAGATATAAAAATGCATAAAGAGTCATTCACATGACCAAAACACAAGAAAACACACATATGAGTGGGAAACCCTCAAGGGAGAGAAAACCCACTGATCCCTAAAAATGGAATCCAGTCTTATAAGTCAAAATATCATAATTTATTGAAGCACCAACTCCACATGGATTCCATTTGTAGGGATCAGTGGGTTTTCTCATACAATTTATTGAAGCAGCAACTCCACTAATCCCTAAAACCTTTTATCACCTTAAAACACATTATTTATCATACAATAGATGATGATCACCTTATTTATCTCTTCTCTCTCTTCTACCCCTCTCAAACTATCTTCTAGGCTACTTCACTTAATTAAATATCTTCAAGACAGATTAGGTCATATGATCTTGATCTTAATATACAATAACCTTATTATATATTCATTATAGTTTCTCGTCACCCTTAATATGGTATAAAATACCTCCTTCATCTATTCAAATTGATATATCCTTTGCTTCCACTCACTCATTCTCTAACAAGATAATTAGGCCTTGTTCTTATATTAGGCTCTTGCTCATACACCTCTTGGTTAGACACATATGCTTGAACACTTATATTTTACACAAAATAGGCCTTAGGTCATCCAAAAAACATGAATAAATCATTACATTAGTTTTCCATAGCTCAAATATACCAAATCCTTCTTTAGGCCTTAAGGAGACCTAATTCAATTAGGCCTTCATTAGTACATGTTACCCTTTGATCTCCTTGGAACACTTTTGAACCCTAAAAATGGAAGGAAAACTTCATATACCACTCAAATAGGCCTCCACTAAGATAATATTAGGTCCATGACACTTTATATCTCCAACTACCACTTTAAGCACACCATTATTACTGTTCACATTAGGCCCTCATACACACAAAAAGGTCTGTCTTGAACAAATGAAGATAACATGTTATTTATATACACAACCATGACAATAAATCACATAAATAGAATTTAAAAGACCTCAAAAACTTTATCAAGTGTATTATAATTCATCACATAGGTAAGAAGGACTTAAAAACACTCTTGTAACTTGCTCACTTAAAACTATCAATTTTCCTCAAAGACCAGTCATGGTGACTCAGACCTCCAACACCTATATAGACATTTTCAATGGCTTCTTATGCATGTAGATGAGCCTATGACATCTCAAAACCATATGAAAATATAAATATCATATGGTCTAGTGGAAACTATTGGTCTTACAAACCAATTTGTTTTTTTAATTTAGGTTAAGTTGGGGTTTGAATTAAGGACCCCATACCTGAGAAGACAATCCAAATAAGATGGGGAAAAATAATGCCTGTAAACCATAAAAAAACAAAAAAAATAGAAAGGAAAAATAAGGGATAAAACCAGCTAAAAATTATCCCAAGAACAATCAATAGATGTATTTTAAGGAACAAACCCTCAAACTTAAAAATGCAACAAAATAGTAGTGGCCAACAAGCTAAATCATACAAAAACTACTGTAACAAAAATATAATGAATAAAGTATCTCTTTTAAGTTTTATAATTGATCTTTAAGAGACATAATTAATGAGTTTAGTTCCTTTTTACCTCTTCCTTTCTTCTCTTTCATAATCTTTCACCCATTCCCCTCCTCTAAATTTGGCAATATGGGAATAGATAACTCCAAAGTTGCCTCTAGACTTTGGTTCATAAGAACTTTTGTTAATCCTTCCCCTAAATGTGTGCTAATGAATTTTGTGGATTTTAAACTCTTTTATATAATATTTTCAAAAGATAATGCTAAAATTTTCTCTTTCTTTTTCAATTTTAATTCTAGTGTCATTTTTCCAACAAGTCAGATAATCCATTTGACACTTGACCAATTTGTTAACCTCATCACACACAAACCTTACTAAAATAAAAAATCCATTTTGGCTTCTTCATTTTCACCACTATACCTAACTTCCAAGATTTATACCAAACATTAATAGGACATACAAATCCCAAAAAATATCTCCATATACTTGGTTTCATCACTCTATCATGGTAACACATCCCTAATCTTCTTCTCACTACTAACTAGGTTTTTCATTGTTTCCATCATGAGGCATGTTATTAACTAGATAACTTGGATGACAAGTTTAGCACACTTGATCACTATAAAAAATCCATAAACCACTAAGGAAATAAATTATGAGTCTCATGCTTCAACCTTCATCAATTTTCAAACTTTGACTTGGTTAACTCTGATTGCTACAATAAATCTTCAAGAAATGTGCACTTTTCTATAGGGTCTACTCACACACCTAATAACTAAATCACACATAGAGGTGACTAGAAGAGTTTTATACAACCTTAAATATATTCTATATTCATTTGAGACCATGATAGGCTATTTTGAACAACATCTTCCACATTGGGTCCTTATTAGGGTTTTAAGAGGGTTTAAACCTATTTCCATTCTTAACAATCATTCATAAATCATAGCCCCTCAATCCAAAAAAAAAATCCTATAATTTTGAGTTATAACCCTTCCCCATATACCATGAATATATTAGGTTCCCACTTATAGGTTTTATGAGCTAATGAACATAAGAAAAACCTTCTCGAGTAGATAACCCTTCATTTTGTGCACTCAAGAGACTTTAGAACACATTTTCATGCCTTATACTTCAAAATTTTGACCTCAAAATTCATGTGAATTCTTAAAAAAAATTTAATCACCTTTTTAAATGCTCCTTTACTCACACTTTCCTTAAAAACTAATTTTTATACCCCATTAGGCCATACTCTCATTCTTTGCCCATTTAGACCTTGACCTAAAAACCACATTAGGCCTTAAAACTGACTTTCATGCCTCTTTCCATGCACTCTCCACCACTCTCACATACTCAAGTAACATCATACATGATTAAACATAATCATACATCCTTAATATGGCTTGACAATAGATCATGATGCCTCATTAGGCTAGGTAAGGTCTTAAGAGTGGTCTAGGTGCAGACTTGGTCTGAAGGTCTTACCCATATAAGCTTACCCTGAGACTAAAATAAGTGTTATAATTTCTCATATACATTATCAATAAACCTCATATAAATAATCATTCCTATGTGCAATCATCTCACCAATCCATCATGTTCCTTTCTGCAAAAGACTAGGCATCCTATGCACATACCTTCTCAAGACACTACTAGGCTCAAGCACTTGACAACTTTGACAATAAGGGCCTTCCATGCTAACATTCACCTCAATCTTGAAATCATAAAAATATATACCAATAATATCTTACACTCCCAAAATCATTTCAACACTGATCAATATTCTCTCTCATAGATACACTCTTCAATGACCTCATGAAGACCTTCTCAAGAGCCTTTGACATCAATGATAACATCAATGCCAAAACTAAAAAATAGGAACAATGCTCAAAAAATAAGATAAGGGGGATAAAAATCCCCATTAGAGTATACAACTACTTGAATTTATCTAGTATCATAAAATAGAGTTCCATGGAGTGATTTTGGATTAGAAGTAGATGCAGTGAAGAGTGGATCACCTTGGAATAGTGAATGAGTCTATTATGTGCTTGATGGATATTCAACTAAGGTGTGATTCCTATATAAATAATTGTTCACCTAATGAAAGATAGGAGAGCCATTTTCTGTATACAATGATGGTGTAATTGGACTAGAGGCAATGAAGGATTACTGAAAACCCTAAAATTATGGGATAGACTGCCCGATGTATAATGTATCCTAGATTAGTATACCTATTCCCTATAATGTATAAAGCATACCAGAGGTAGTTTGATCAGGAAATAACTCCTCAAAATTTGGAAGGTGACAAGGATATGGTGGAGGTGTGTCCCATCACTAATATAGTCATTTGCATTAGAAGAAGATTCATCAATAGTAGAAGTATGCTCAAGCTCATAAATGTCATCAACTTTAAGTGAGTCCAAAGAAGAATAATCTAAAGAAGATTCAAGATTAAAGTGTGAGAAGTTATATATTTTATTATGATGATCAACTATTCCCACTATCAGTATAGTGTCATTTTGCATCTCTCTAACATATGTTGAATCTGGAGTAAACACAACTCGCATGTCGAACCAAGGTGAGTGATCTAGTAAACTAATAGGAGATTAGTTGAAGTGATGTAAAAATTATAAAATTATTGAATGTTCCACCATTTAATTCAGAAAACTCTCTCCCAATAACCTTTTTATAAGTTTTATTACCCATTTATATGGAGGACATGTCATATGGTTTCAAGGAACTAAACTCTATGTGTGAAGAGCCCATGTGATGTGAGGCACTAGATTCAATGACCCATGTGGGATTCATAGGTAAAAATATAACCAAGACCTTTATTTTTTATTTCCCCTTACCATTCTCTTTTTATTTTTCTTTACCATGGTCATTTGCCTTAGAGTATTCATGGGTTGATGAACTCTAATTGGTAGAATCATAGACATTGATATTGTGTTTCTCAAGCATCTTAGTTAGTTGGTCAATCTAGTTCTTCAAACATTTTATCATCTCTTTTTTATGTTTAATACTATAAGAATATGTCCCATGGTTTTATTTATATGTGGGAGTATTTACATCCTTCTCATCATCCTTTTTTATATTTCTTCTCTCTATTGTTTGAAGCCTTCTCTTTCTTAGCAAAGAGTGCATGAGATTTTGAGGACTTCATTGTGCCCATCTGTATCAACTAATTTTGTTCTTGAATAAAGTCAAAAACAAAGGTATCTAAATATGTAAATTTCCACATAGCTATAAGAGCACTTTTTGTGTCATGGAAAGTGGACACAAATATAGAATACTCTGGACCTAGTTTAGATAGTATCGCTAGAATAAGTTATTTATTTTTATTATCAATTACATATTATTTCAATTATAACTTCAAAAGTCTAAACTTGGTGAAAAAGTCTTGTAGGGTGTCATAATAATCTAGGTTTAAACTGATGAGATCATTTTACAACTCATAGCCTCCCATCACATCCTACTTTCCAAAGAGTGTTATCAAATTGGTCCACACTTAAGTAGGTATTTTGGTAGATTCTATGTGAAAGAGTATATTAGGAGAGATAGAAAGACACAATAGTCCATGAACTTTATCACAATGGTTGATCCATTTGATTTTCACTTATTTTATTGAAGGTTCAATCTCAATGTCCATTATAATTTTAAGGTAACCCTTAGATTACAAAATGATTTCCATTTTGTATTTCCATTTGTGATAATTAAAATTGTGTGATCGGACTTATTGAACTTGAATCCATAGTGTAGAAGGAAAATTTATTATAAAAAGTAAAGAATAAATTTAGAAAATTAAATACATAGAACCACATAGTACCCCATTAGAACTATCAAAGTGATCTCCCCTTAAAGTTTTAAATATAATCACACTCGTATAGACATCAAACATAATTGAGAATGCATCTTGAGAAATTTAAATATAAGTATAAAATAATTGGAGGAACATCAGGTCAACCAATAATACATCTAAGAGTGTACATTAAGGGAGTTTTAGAGGGCCCAAAAAATCATCAATATGTAAATCACTAGAAAATAAGCACTTTTGAGGAAGAAGACACTTAAATCCAAATTACCAATCAAAAGTTATAGTTGTTTGAAAATCTAAGCTCACATGAAAAAATTGGGCAAAAATAGTGGTGGAAAATATTTTGAATCATAAAAAATAACTTGAGGCCCCTTCGAGAAAAAATATTGAAAAATTTTTGAATCAATTTACTCACAAAAAAAAACTTAAGGCCCTTTGGAGTAAAAGTTAAGTACTTTTTGGTTGAAAGTGACCAAGGGTTGAACTCTTGTACCCCTTTTTCCTTTTTCAAATGAATAGTGTCACACTTCATGCCATTAAATTTGACATCCCCATGTCCATTATGAGATTTTTCATCCTCATTATTTTTGGGCTTGTTAGTTACTCCTGTAATCATAAAGTATGATGTTAGGGTTTGGCATCAGAGATGTAAGCCCTTCTTGCAGTAAGAAAAAGAGTCGAGTTTGCAGTGGATGTTTTTAGTGCCAAAAGTTTCACCATCAAAATTAGGCACATTGAAGGCAAGATGGTATCCTATAGGTGTCAGGGTTAATGACTGCTCCTATAGTCTAAAATCTTGTTGAGAATTTTGATTGTTATTACAAATAGAAACCCTGATGCTAAAACTTTTCATTGGGATTGTAGCTTGCCTTAGTAGTCATCACAGTTGTGTCTTGAAAATGCACTCCAAAGTTATAATGTAAGGTATAGATATTGTAAAAGCACTCAAATTTCTAATGTATGGGATGGTGAATGTGAAAGCACTCAAACATTCTAACACGTGCAAAATAGGCTTGAAACTCTGATTTTGCATATAGGGACAAATTTTTCACCAAGTCCAAAATATTTAACTCTAGTGAGTGTATGAAAAATATACCAAAGACCCACCAAGGATCTCAAAAAAACCATATAAACTTAGAAAAATATTTTCCCTTGGAGAACTTGATTATTTAGATTTACATGAAATCACTGAAAAAGCTTGGAAACCCTCCAAAATGGCCAAAATTGACTATCACAAAAATAGGTCATTTTTACAACCCATCGTAGGGTTTTTTCACCTCCTAAATCTGATAGTATTACCTGTTTTATAATTTGAGACTCTATTTTTATAGTTTTCATGGATTTATTGAAATCTCAATAAAAACTATAAAAAACTAAAAAAACTAAGGAAGCTTGTAAGATGCACACAAGAAAGATCTCATCAACGATTTTTAGAAATGGAAAAATAGCCATCAAATCAGAGAGCTCTAATACCATTTCATATTAATCTAAGATCTATCAATGTCACATATTGCATGAAAATCCTAGTATTAGGTGAGAATAAGATTGCCACAACACAAGTTACATCAAAAGCTTCATTCATAGATTAGATAAAAAGTATAAAGGAGGTAAATTATATAGTGAGATATTAGGTCACTAAAAGGTTAACAACTCAACTCATAATTAAAAAACACATTTAGTGTATTTCTTGTAATAACCTTAACAACCCTATGCAAGTT